>VUJU01004473.1:0-18434 GCA_009835225.1 Aphis craccivora
TCCAAGATATTTTATGGACACGAATACATAAATGTTGATTTTTTTTATTTTAAACACAATTAATAAACTAAAAAGTACTTTAAAGTTATAATAATTGTGTTTACCTATTTAATAAAGCTCTTATTTTGAAAAAAAAAGTTATAGACAGCAAATAAATGAAAACGTATACGCTATGCACAATATATTGTAGATTAGTTAGATAATACGTGTTGGTATATTGGTATATAGGTACTCTATGATAATTATTTATAATGTAGTCTTTACTATTATAATTATTATAATTTATTCGAGTTTAAATGATTGCCAATGGATATAAATATATAATATATATTGCCTTATTGTATATTACTTGAGAAAATAATATGATAGTTTTAAATACTAGCTGTATCAAAATAAATTTTAAATTTAACATCAATTTAAAATACAGTATAATCAATATATATATATATATTGTACAACAGTGGTTGCAATTTAATTTTCAATTCTGTTAGTTTTAGAAGTAGGTTGTGGTTTTTGAATATTTATTGATTAAAAAAATGTAATCACTAATATTATTTTATAACCTAACCTATCATGTAGTTGTACAAACCAAAGAAATTTAACATAGTAAAAATAATAACACTAAACGTCTAATTAATTACGACAAAAATTACTTATACATAATAATTTATAAATCAGTTTTTCTTATTTTTTCCAAATTTGGATCGGAAATATAAATTAATAAAATGGACGAAGAGTCAAGACTTACGAGTAACTAGTCTAATAATGTCGAAGACATCGAAGACTATTAATTGATTTAACAATAAACCTCAATTAAATATATAGAACTCGGGAATTTTGCATTTACTTTATTTCATTCAAATAATATGTATTAATAATTATAAAATAATAAATATATTATATAATTATAAAAATAAGAATAATTAAAAATCAATATGTGGTTCGAGACGTTCGGACCAATATTACCAATAATCTAAATAAACTGAAGTAAACGAAAAATAGGATACTTCTAAAAACTCAGTAAAAAGTAATAACAATTAAATAACATTTTTAAATAAAATGTTAGAATATCAGGCTGGCCAAGATTAAATAAAATGTAAGAATTATAAAGGAAGAATTATACAATAACATGATATATTGAGGTAAACTGTTATAGTATTTGAGTATTGACATGTCCTGTTAAAAGAAGACAAAAAGATAGCGGTTGTTGGATGAAAAAAACTTTTTTTTGCTGCTTTGTGAAATTGTGAACCGTTAGCTACACTTGACATCCGCCAAAGGCAATTGCGCAAGAACTGAACCCAAGGATAGTTTTCAGGTCTAACCATTTTTTTTGTTCTTTTTTTTTTGCTCTCTCCTTAAGAAATTATGGTTGCGTCATTTTTCTCCGGGTCATTTTATGAACAAAAGACGTACAATAACAGTAAAGAAATTACATTGTTGTAATGTGGAAAAAAAGCAGGTCATAACATTTTTTTTTATTCAAGCACTATAAGCAGTAATACCTATTATATGATTAAGGATAAAATGGAAAATTTTTTGCTTCCTTATATTATGTAGGTATTATAAATGTATAAACGTGCCATACGTGTGAAAACATCAAAAAAGCACAGTTACCGTTACATATTGAAATATCCATACAACTAAGTGTTATGTAACATTGTGTAGTGTTTTTATTTTCGGTCGTTTTATACTTTTATGCGAAGTCATAAAGGTAGAAAAAATTAAAATAAAAAAAAAATCGAAGTATTTTGTAAACATTTTGTAAATATGTTATATTATGACATATGAACCATAACGGCAAACATATTTTAGGACATGAAACTCAAGTAGATAAATGATTTTTTTTACTCATCTGTTTCAATTAGCTAACATTTGAATTTAACACATCAATGGTTAAATGCTTAATTAGTGGGTATAAAATTAGTTTTTTTCTTCTGCACCCTATTTTGAATTATGGCCGCTGTAACGCAACACACAATTAACCCTCGTAATTCAACAAAGACGTTCATGGTCACTAAATGTCAGACAAGATGTTTTGGATGTTTCATAATATCATATTAACTGATTAATATGCAACACTAAATTGTATACATATTACAAAATGTATCATAAATACCTAGGTTGGTAATTTTTATCTAAACAGATTTTTTAGGATCTATATACTTTTGTAACATTAAGACGTTTATAGTTTATAGGTAACAAATATTTGTGATAGAAATGGGCAAAATTAAAAATTTTATTTTAAGATTTTTTTTATATTTTTGTGCTATTTTCTACTTGTTGGGTTTTTCTTTCTTTAAAAAAAAAATTTTAATTAAAGAGCCACTTATTTTCATAATTTATTATCAGTGATCATTCTCGTTATTTTTAAAACTATTTTTAAATATTCGTGTTTTTCCAATTCTTATTTCTGCAGCATTATTTTTATCGTGTCTATACTATACATATAATAATAATACATTGATATTACTAAAATTAAAAATATACTAGTATAATTTTAGTTAAGTAACTATTTTATTAATACAATTATAAATTTTAATTAGATTTCAGTCTTGACACTTTTACTTCTTATTAAAAATATCATTCAGATATTATCATTTTTCACTTTAAAGATCCTTAATCACAATTGTGAACTGTTTCGTCTGATTATTTAAAAAACTCAAGTTAAATATTTCATTAAAATAAAAATATATTTGTTAATATTGAATATTATATTATAATGTCAATAGTTTACAGTTTACATCATTCCAACTACAATTTTATATTTTAATTTTAATAGGCACCTTATGTCGGATTGAAAATGATATTCTTAATATTACAAATTATGTTTATAAGTAATACTGTAATAGTATATTCTTTTTAATGCCACAGATGAATATTTTTTTAGGTAAACATATGCGGTTACAGACCGTGGTCATCGGATTCTTATGTTCAAAGAAGTCGATACACATTTTATATTTTTTTGTCCCTTTTCCCTCGTTTCTTACCCAGTATGTATATGGGAGAGAGAGAGATAGTTACATATTATACTTTCTCACATATTATATTGTGAGTGTGTATTTTTCTTCCTTTTTCAACCCCGTCTCCTCTTTCAAATCCATAAAAATAAATAACCCAAAAACGTGTGCAGCTGACCGTTTCCGAGAATCGCGAAAAAAAGGAGAAAGAGAAAAAACACGAACCGACGCACCGCGCTACCACAGTCCACAATCGTTCTGACCCTTTGTACCATTTCCTACAATTTCTGTCATAATTGCTAACAACAGACTTTTTTGTGCCTGAATTCTTATAAACGAACCCGCACATAATAAAATATATTATTTTATTACACACTGAGATGCGTTTAAATGACGTGTAGCTTTACCCTTCGATATTATCGAATATTATACACTATTAAGTATTAATAGTATGTATTTTATTGGTGATTTCATTAAATTACTTATTTTTAAATTTCTTAAATTGATACGATACAAATTAA
Organism: Aphis craccivora; assembly: GCA_009835225.1. Taxonomy (NCBI): domain Eukaryota; kingdom Metazoa; phylum Arthropoda; class Insecta; order Hemiptera; family Aphididae; genus Aphis; species Aphis craccivora. The sequence goes on from VUJU01004473.1 coordinate 3,482, forward strand.
AGTAACAATGAATGTGTAATACTGTTATGTCTTATGTGTATAATATTAATATATTACAATTATTGTTGACGTAATTATTAAGCATACATTTATGAAAAGGTATAAAATATAAATGTAAATTTTTAATAGTAAATTATTAAATTCAAAAACATTTTTGATTTTTTCATACAGCACATTATTATTGAATAATTTTTAAAAGTATGCATACAATTAATTTTTATAATAAAGTATAAAAAGTTTATTAACAAAATAAATTGGTTAATGTAGGGAAAATATTTAACATCACCCAGCATGTGTTGTGTGAATTATATAATAATAACAAATAACAAACTCATTATTATAGGAATACCTACATAATAATTAATAATTAATAACAACTAATATGTCTAAAAAAAAAAAGTATATAATATCAAAAATAGACCTATTTCAAGCACTTAAATTATTATGCCTCATTTATTATAAATAATAGGTAGGTATACCTACAGGTACAAATTTTAAAAAATGAAACAATATAGGTACCTACTATTACAGCTATCAACAAATTAAAAACAACATGTCTATACAGATTTATTATATTATATATATTTTGTATACATAATAATTAATAATACATTTTAATATACTATATTAGATACCTATTTATAGTTACATCATATCTATTATGCTTATTATGTCGTGTGTCTATATTATAATGAATTTCGGAATAAAAATTGTCGGTAAAATATTCTCAGAAATGCACATAAATAATTAGTCAGTTTTTTTTTAATGTAATTTGTGACTAATAAGTAATAATCTTATTTATACCATAAATAAAAAATAAAAATTTAAAAATGGATTAATTTTATGTGATACTTTTTTTTTGAAATATTTTGACTCTTGAGCTACTTGCTTACTTACATAGTTATATGCTAGATAAATTTTCAATTTTCAATTTTTGAATTTTATTTTCTATAAATGTTAGTTAAACATTATTTTCAGGGTCAAAATTAAAAATATTTTATTTAATTTTTAAATTTTATGAAAGAAATATAGTTTTTTAATAAAGAGTGGTTTGTGTTAAAAGAATCACTTGATCACTTGGTATAAATTATATTTCAAATTAAAGTTATTGACTTTCTAATTAATTAACATACAAACATATGCGTATAATATAATATAATATAAATAGTAAGTACCTTAGATGAAGTATTTTCAACACACTTGAAGAATCGTTGTAATCTCGGTGGTTTCGAATTATTGTCCGTTTTACATGATCTTCTTTTGATAATTCAATTAATATTTCATGTGGTACAATACTCATAGACTCGGCGAAAATGTGGTTTGGTGTTATATGCGATAGTTGTGCTTTTTCGCTTATTATATTTTTTTACTTTAATTAAAGCTATTACAGTACTGCATTTTCATTTGAACTATGTATTATACTACTATAGTACTATGTAAATGCTTATGATCAAGATTCAAGACCAGAAAATCGTTGTTGATTTTTATTGTACTGTACAATATTTAAATATCATAGTGATTCCTATTTATTTTAAGATAATGAGCATCTAAATAGTGTTCGTGAGTCCAGATAAAATGTGTAATAATATAGTAATATTATAAAAAGTCGTAATTATAAGTAATATTTTGTGTAATTATAATTTCTAAAATTCTATTTGTTAGACAGTTTTTTTAATTAAACAAAATGCAAATACTTACAATATTATTACTGTACAATAATGTTCAAGTTAAATAATTATATATTTATATTATAGTATTTTAAAAATAATATTTAATTGGAATAAAAAATAGTTTTATTTGTATAAATTTTAGTAGCTTGGTAGTTAAAATCGTACATTTTAATAAAAGACAGCTGTAATAGGTAGGTATGTAAAAATAACTATGAAAATGATAAATATTTGGTTTTTATGAAGCTGTGATTGTGTGATAAAATGATCCAGATCTATAGGTACTTTTTTATAGTAAAATGTAATAAGCTAATATAAATAACTTAAATATTTTATTTTTATGTTTACGACTGCTGCAGACATTGACCATTGAATAGTGAATACCTCAGGACTACCTGTGGTTTGAAATACATAATATATTGCACGTGTGTAACGAGACGGATAAAACTATTTAACATTTTACTGATGTGTCTGCAGTAATGCTGTACACAGTGTAATACACGTAAATAAGTATTATGGGTTTTTTTACATTGAAAGTAGGATTCAGAATTGATTATAATTTAAAAACAGTAATTATAATTATTTAAAATATTTCTATTTATAAATCAATGGATTTGAGTATATTATTAATGAAAGAATCGAATATTATAAAAATAACTAAATTTGTGTGTGTGAAAGTGAATAACTATAAGTTCAGGAAAAAAAGTGCAAATGTTCAAGGAACTTTTAAACGATATTATTATGTATAAGATGAATAAAATTATAAAGATATTATTAAGTAAAATTATAAATAGTTAAAATTATAATTACGTATGTTAAATAATTAAATGTAACTTCGTTCCTTCTAGATTCTACTTGATCATATACACAATAATTATCTTAACTCCAGAGATAAATAACAATTTTTATTTAATATTGTATAATTTAATAATTTATTTTTCTATAAATTAATGTAATTAATTGCAATACACTTTCTGATGCACATTTTTAGATTCTGAGCGGAGTGATAAATGCATTTATTTTTACAAATTATACCGACATGTTTTTTTTATTTTTTTATGTTTGTAATTATTTTTTGGTACCTACATTAAAAATGTTTTGATTTTCATTATTAGAAAATTGAACCACCTATAGTTAGTACCTAAGTGCTTTATAGTTTTAAAAGTCACCGAAAATTAAGGAAAAACAGAAGTTTTTACCCAAAACTAATATTCAACAAAATTAATTTTGATTTTTGGTGAAATTCAATAAATAGTAAATACGAATAATATTAAATGTATAAAAACTTATTATTTTCACCAATTGTTTATATTTGTATTTACTTTTTATGCATGATAAAATTTTCATAATACTTTGACTACTTTTGAGCTATAGCCTTTAAGCATTTGATAGTGGATTTTAGTAAATTATTTGCTGAAATAAATAAGTGTATATTTTTTAGTCAAAATTAAGAAAATTATAATTAAAATAATATATTTTGTGAAAATATTAAGTTTTATTTAAATATTGCGAAATAAATTCATAACATATTAAAACAAATAACATTTTTATTGAAATTGAATGTATAATTTCTATATTCGTATTAAAAAATCTATCGACTAATTTTACTTGGGAATTTATATTTTAAATATAATATTGAATTACCAATAGGTGAACCTTTTATTAACATGCATACTGCGTAATATATAATGTTGGATAATATATATTACGTACTATTATTCTGACCCTTCTGTTTGAATTTACTAATAAAATGCAGAAGATTCTTTAAATATGGGAAGCTCAGAAATCTATTCATTTTTCGGGGAAAAAATCTGTACAAAATGAAATATACAAAATCGTTCACGTTTTAAAAATGTACCCCAAATAATTCGATGACAAGTTTAAAAATTTATGGACTTTTCGCTGTTTTACATAAAAAGGCTCAATTGTTTGACCTCTGACATGTCCGGTCGATTAATGGATTTTGGACAATAGGACTTCCGAATTTTTATTTCTTTTGCCGGACGGGTCACACGGCTGCTGGACTCTGTATATTTTAGGGGTCAATGTCGTACCACTGTTTTATACAGCTGCCCTTTGACACCCTTTAACCCCCTTTTGACCATCTAAATTGACCCCCGTTGGCGTAATAATAATAGCAATTTACAAATAAAAATACCAACTGTTTTTTTTCTTTTCAAAAAAGAGGGAAAATCTGAACAAAATCTGTAACGGGATAAATTTTGAAAAAAAAGAAAATTACCGTGACTATAGCAGCTACCAATATAAGTTTATCATAAATGGAAAAAATAATCTAAGTATTTAAGATATTAGTATTTTATATTTTTTTTTCTATTTGATTCTTTAATAATTAATTATGATTATATAATTATTACTATATACCTAGATAAGTTTTGAATAAAAAAATCACAACTTTTCTTTCATTTAGAAAGACATGAACCCAAACATCCATTGCGTATTTATGCATTATCCAGTAGGTATAATAAATATAATAAGTATTTACTTACCTACACTTTTAAGTTCTGTTCCAACAACTAAAAGGAGCTAAAGAGATAAAATTTTTTCCTTTATCATTTTTACCATTTCTCAACACACCGATTAAATAATATCTACCTATCTAAGACAATACTATATTACTATTGATCCCATCATATTATGGTCATTGCAAATAATTTCAATACATCGCAAACAAGTCTTTGATATTATTTCAAAAATACATAACTACAACTAAACCTACTATTTATTAGTCACTATTGTCATTTATCAGTATACTTATAATTTATAAGTGATTTTATTTTTCAAAATCAAATATTAACAGTTAATTTAGCATGAAGAAATAAAGTACATAGGTACATTGTATAGGTATTATTATATAACATAGGTACTTATATATGTCACTTTTATTAGACGTAATAACACTTTCAACTCTAACTTTGAAATATGAATTTTGTTCACGTCCAAGAATCATGTACTATTGTCTATTTGAAATAAATGAGTGACGTTCACGTGTTGTTCAAATAATGGAAACATGAACGCGTTTGTTTCAAATACTGCCCCATTTGGCTATATTATTATTATCATAACATTTTTTTTATTTAAAAATTAATTTATAATAAAAATGAATGACGTCTTAAAGTGTTTTATGAATTTCAGTTAGAGTTTCTGTCGAAAGAATACCTTAAGATATAATATTCATGAAAAAATAAAAATGATGACTAGCATAATCTGCAGGGTGTTAGATTTAGTCGATTTAGATAGCAGATAGTTACTTGTGTCATTTGTCTCGTCACAGTACTACGATAGTGATAAGTTGTAATAGTGAATTTGAAAGCAATGACAAATGGTCGTTAAAAAATGATTTTGAGGCTTTAAGTCGAACTTATAATCTCGATTTTTTTATTTCATTTGATTCTGCATGAAACTTTTCAATACTCCTTTTATCTAAATTCCAAATAAGAATATTCATAAAAAAAAACTTATTGGTTATGCTTATGACATTCCTAAATAATAAATTATTATTCGAAGCAAGTAATTATGTAAAGTTGCACGGTTGAATCAACACAAATGAAGCGAACGAGTACCTATTAAACAAATAACTGCATACCTACAGCCACCACGATGAGCATATACCTAGTCTGTATTTTTTTCTTATATATTTTATAATTTATTAATAAGTTTATATTAGGTTATATATTTCAAACTTTTGATACTAAACTTTTAAAGTACTTCAGGTGAAGTATTCTATACGACCATTAAAGTAATAAAATTCGATATATAGAATAAATAAAAGGAAATAATACGTTCTCTGGCAAAAACGTAAGGCAAAAAAATAAAGTATTGAGGGGGAAAGAGGTAGAAATAAATTTAACAATGGTGTTGTGCGAAGGACAGGGGCTTTATACAGGATTCGATCGATCGGTAACGCGCGTTATGTGCACATAGAAAGAGATGAGGAGGTAGTGGAAAAAACCCTATTGTACGTGACAGTGTGTCTTTTATGAAAGGATCGATCGAAAATAACTATTTTTCAGAAGGGTTATGGTTTGTAACAAAATGGCCGGTCCAAATATAACGAACACCCTGGTATATCCATCCGGTCCTTGTTTTTCTCGGTTTTAAAAAGGGTTTGCATTTTTACTCGAACAGCTGCACATAAATATAAAGGACAAATATGCTGAAAATACCCTTTTTTCAGAATATTCATGTTTTTGATGAATTCGCCGATTTTTTCCACACTTCTTGAATATTTATTTTTTACCTTTTATTCTCAATACTATAAATGGTTACTCCCTGTGGTTTGCGGTTCTTATTGAAAATATGTATAGTGTATAAAAACGATTCAGTAATTCTCTTTTTCGATGAATAAATGTTAAATGAAATATATTTCAAAAACCCATAGTAAGCCATCATAACAATTATTTCAAAAGAAACTATTTATATATATATAAATATTATATTAGATATAATATATTATGTTCATATTTCAATGAAAATTATTTTAGGTGAGTTTTCCAAATGAATTAAAATTTGCAAATAAATGACTAGATTTTATCAATTTTGACATAGTACTATGTATTTGATACTCTATTGATTTTAGTCAAAACTTAAACAATTTGAGTAAAATAATATTATACTTAGTTATTACTATGATTTAGTGAGAATCGATTGATAAGTGACTACGTGTAATTGTTGTGTACATAACATTTATAGATCATATAGGCTTTGAAAAAAATATAACATTGTTGAAAAATATTTGGTATAACGTAATCTGAAATAAATAATTTATAACCCTTTTTTTTCAACGAATATTTGAAATGTATTACATGCGTTTAATTTATATCTCGGAGAAAAATAATTATCAACCATTAATGGTGATTTAAAATCGATTAATGTAAAAAGGATGATAAATTATATTTTACTACACTATTAGATTAGGGATATATAATGTAAAAATAAAACTTATTTTAAAATAAATACTATAATATATTTAATATTATACGCACAAGTAACTCAAATATTAACAAATCAATATAACATATAAAATAAATTTGAAAAAGTATAATATGTAAAATATGTAATAATATGTAATTATAAATTATTCTTTTATTAAAACATTTAATAATTATTTTAATAAATAAATTAAAAATTATTAAATGTATTCTTCATAAAGATATGATACATTTATATTAATTAATTATTTACTATTTATTTCGTATATTCAAATGGTGTTATATCTAATACAAATTATACAATTTTCTTTCACTAATTCCAAATTTAATTTGTATTTAATTAAAATATTGTAGAACCGTTTATTGTTCTTTAAATTTTAAATTTATTGAATAGTAATAACTATCTTAACAATAAAAATTATCTCGTTTGAAAAAAAAAAACATTATCTGTGGTCAGCATACTTGGAAATTATAAACATAATCCATTATTAAGTTATAATATATTATACTACATGAGTCAAAATAAAATGGAAAGATTTAATATATTTCGTCAATTCAACAAGCCTATTTCCCATATATAAATGTCAGGATTTTATATAAGCGATAAAATCTCGACCGACTCTATAATATTATGTACCTCAATCGTGTAAATATAGCGTTAGACTGAAATCAATACAATTTAAATGATCTAAAATAATTATGTATATTTAGGAATATAGATTAATAAGATTAAAAAAAATTAAATTAATTACATGCATAGTGTATTATTTTAATATTTATTTAATTATATGCTTAGGTTAAAACGATGCTGAAATCTTTTCCCGTGATTTGTATACAACTATAAAAAAAATTGATTTTGATTTGTGATTAAACCTATAATATATAAATTATATAAATTATACATTTTTAAATTTTTTTTACCAAGACGCAAAAGTTCTATCATATTGTTGATGTATAAAGTGCAATTATAATTAGATAACCGAATTATGTATATATTTTGGCCAACGATTATTTTCTCTTTTATATCTGTCCAGATATTGTCCAACATTTCATCGGAAGCTGCGATGGCGGTACCGGGTTTCCTTTTCAGTACCGATAATTGTTTCCAACGGATGACTCAGTTTCTCATAAACGTGACCCCAAACGGCCGGGTCGCTGCAACTACCCTTATTTTTATTCCAAGGCTGAGGGTGAATTTGGTAGCAATCGGAAGGGGGTACGTAAACGGGGTGTTTGCGTGGACATTCGGGAAAAATAACGAATGACCATTGGGCATCAGGGTGGTGCGCGGGTGGCGGGGGAGTCGGTTTGAAATATTGCGGTCCCTTTGCACTACCACCGGACCACGCCGCCACAGTCCCCCGCTTGGATATCGTTTTCTTCTCGTTTTTCACTCGGTGCCCCCGAAAAATCATAAATTCCACTCTTCTTTTTTCTTCTCTCACTCACTTTCCCTCTATATCTTTCTTTCTCTCTCTAGCTGTATTTTTTCCATCAATACTTAATGGCTCGGACAACAAATGTTATTCTGCCATCGCTGCCCCACGCACAAACACATTAAATCCACCGATCGGCCGCCGCGAACCCGCGCCCTCCTCGTGTGCTGCGATATGCAATTATCATAATTCCGTCCGTCTCGTTTTTTTCATTATATATATATGTTTATACACACATATATACAGTGCGTGTGCGCAACACACACGCCGAATATAACTGCTATAGGATACCACTTTCCGAATTTTTCCCAAGCGTTGCACTGCGTGAAGTTAGAACGTGCGTGTGTGTGGTCTCTGTCTTACAAGTGTGTGTAATACTGTAGCATAGCAAATTAATATTGAGCAATTGTCATTTCGCTTCATTGAATGAATTTAAGTATTATTATTTATTAAAGTTAAAAGTAACAATACTCTGTGTTTTATTAAAAGTGTGATTTTTATATTTTAATTAATGGTTTCGAAACGAATTATATTAGCGTATAAAATTATACAATTTTAAAATTATCAAAAATTGTTTCAAAACTAAAATATCGAAAAAACACTTACAACAAATCATAGAATATTTTGTTACTCTTTTTTTTTAAGTCTGTCAATAGGTAAAAATCATTCTCATAATAAAACTAATGATGCTAAATGATAACTGTTAAATGTAAATCTAGTAAATCTACTATATTTTGCACTTTTAAGATGGAGACAACAGTAGGTACAACACACGTAACACGTTTGTCGTATTTTGAACCATATATTGAGCAGAAGTTTAAAAATACACAATAAAATACAAAGCATAACCTACATACATCACACACATAATGTATACCTATGTATTATAAACTTTAATGTTCTTCCAATACAACATCAACAGACTAACATAATTGGGAGTCTGGAAAATTTATCTGATAAAATAATTTTTAATATCCATCGAATTAAAAATAACTATGAGACAATTCTATACATTTTTCACAATGCCGCAGGAAGACTATTAATCTCCTAATTTATTATACATACATGTATAATGTATATACATTCTTAATTACGTTTTTATTGGTCCCATTCATTAAAAAAATAAAAGCGATTTACAAAATATAATAAATTCCATATAATTTAAATATACACTTTATATTATAAATTTGGGCTTTTATTCACCTATTTGAAATTCACATTCCGCTCTTACTAAAATATCAAATTATATAAATATACTCATACGAAAAAATGTGTAGAAGTTACCTCAAAATAATATCAATAGTTTCTTGTGCCGGTTTACACCAATATTGTCCGCGACTATAAAAGTTTAGACGGTCCGATATTTGGTTATGGCACCTTATTATTGCCATGAAATAAAACGGCCGTAGCCATTTCCCTCCAAAAACGAGATACCGTTTTCCTCCACTGTTAATTTTCCTCAAAAAAAAAAAAATTATTTTTGACCATTTTCCTCCAATAAATAAAATAAGTAATAAAATCGTCATTCGTTATCAGAATGTTAAATTAAAAATAAAAGAACAAATCAAATATTTAATGTATAATTATAATATAATAATACACCGTACGCGCTGAATTTGGCAGGTGGCTAAAAAGAGAATTAATATTATAACAAAAAAGTACTCACGTCGATAAAAATGCATTAATCAATAAATAAAATAATAATAAAAAATTAGTTAATAATAAGGGATTGGTGATTTAACGAAACTGGACAATATGTAAAATATAAAATAAAGTAAAAAGAGAATGGATATAATAAAAAAGTACGAACGTCGATAAAAATGCATCAATCAATAAATAAAATAATAAATATTAGTTAATATTAAGGAGTGGCAAAATGTGATTCTAGCCATAGGTGTTCTATTTTTATAATACGGAACGCAACACTACAACACTGACTAAAATATTGGAGGAAAATAGACATAATTTTATTCAAAAATAATGTGGAGGAAAATGGAAACATCGGAAACCAACCTTTTTTATTTGGAGGAAAATGGACAGTGGAGGAAAACTGTATCTCGTTTTTGGAGGAAAATGGTCCCGCCCAAAAAAAAACAGTTTTGTTTAATCCTTAGGACCCTGTTTGAAGATAAGCTTTAATAATGGCTTCATTGGCGTACACATAACTTATTGGAATAATATCAGTATTCAGTTATTCTCATTGATTAATTATAGTGTGTAACTACACAAATTAATAAATCATGTAAAATTAATTAATGATATTCTCTTAATAAATTTAAATTTAAATATTACTTTTTTATGAATAATTTAACTTAATAGTTTGAAGAGTTTATTATTACTTTAAAAAAAAAATCATAGCTATTAAAAATATTAATATATAATGGCACAAAACTTTACTTAACAAAATATACTCTTATATTTACTATTTTTAAATTATATTATAAAATACTGCTATCTTCGTTGTATTATTGTTTAAAATTAAAACTAAATATTATAATTTAAAAGTTGAAATTTGCAAAAAAATATAAATATTACAACAACTAAATAAATAAAAATTACCTAATTTAATTTTAAAATTACTAAAAAAACAAAATGGAAGTATTATTTAACGTGTTAAATTTTTAAAATATAACAATCCAATATTCTTTAACAAAATTATATTCATGTATTCCTTCTTATTTCTTTGCTCTGCTTTACTAAAGCGTGTGTTTGTTTCAGACATAACTATTGTGTAACTATCTATGGGTAGTGGGTACCCTCCATACTTAAATATATTTTGATATGCTTATTGGCTACTCGTACCTATAAGCATTTGTGATTAAAATTTTGCTTGAATAATTTTGATCAAATGTCTAAAATAATATCAATGATAAAAATGTTTGAAACAATTACCTATTATTGTCGATACTCGTCATGCATCTTCCGGGGAAGATATAGTATTAATATTTTAAAAGATAGTCGAAAGTATCGTCTGGACATGGTACAAAGAATATTTGCACTCAGAAGAATATTGTATAATGACTTTTTTTATTTCTTTAGTTTGTTTTTTATGTAAATTATATTTTTCATCATTGAAGTACAAATGACCATCACTTAATAAACGTTAAGCTGGCAACACTATATGATGTGCCCTTAAAATATTGACTAAATAACTTAATCAAAATCGATGGTATGTATTATGTGGTCAAAAACAAAATAATTCCATATCTTGTATACATATATATTAGGTATTTAAATCATCATTCAAATTCTATTTAAATTTAAACGCTTACAGATTTCGTTAGTGTTTAAATTTGGCTTGGTATCTAATAGTCTAGCCAAGTTCAACATACACTAATGACTAATGGATACTAAAACAACATTTTCCATTACTAAAATATTAATAATACTCTAATTTTGACTTTTGTTATATGATGTAAGATAATATCCATTAAAAGGTTACTGACTATTGAAGTCAGTACCTACGTCAGACGTCATTACTTATATAGGTATATACATGTATATTTGTATTCATATAAAGTAAATACAATACGGTAGTTGATTTAATGAATTTTATAATTTATTAAAAATTATAAAATATAAATTCTTATTCAGTTTTAATCATACATTTTAAGAAAACAAATCAAAACATTTTAATATCTACGCATTAAGTGTGATGGATTTACAAATTTGTTTTATAGAAGTATGTTTATTGTGTAATGAATAGTTTTATAAATTCCAATAAATTAATTATTACAAATTTTTTCAAGTTAGAGAAATTATTCTTTAAGCGCGAATACTTGGATATTTTTTGTTTTTGCTGCTATTTATTATTCGAAAAATCTTTTTCTGTTTTATTATTATTTTTCCGACTACAGAGTAGAAGCTTATTTGAAATATTATCTAACAAAATAAACAAAAATGTATAACTAAATACTTTAAAGCGCTGTAATTTATAATATTTTAGTTACATAATAATATAAATAAGTACCTACCTATAGTATTATGCTCTGTTTATTATGAATTTAAAGGTAATATTTTAGAAATATATAATATGTTAGTATATAACATTATTATAATATATAGTATATACAGTCATAATATTATATGATTTAGTTTAACAAAACTTTTAAAATAATTCTTTAAATATCCTATAATTTACAATACACACTAGTGTTTAACCGAAAATCGGGAAACACGATACACAATGCTTATAGTTACAACTAAAATCTAACATTTATTTGTCTGGGCGCCTGTCGTCTGTGTGATTTCATCACTTAATGACTTTTCAAGCCATTGAGGTCTGGTAAAAACTCAATTTTTTTTTAAATCCTAAACGAATTCTATCAGAATAATACCAAATTGGATTTTTCAAATTAAGATAAGGCTATACAATATAGAACTATAAAAGTAATAAAAACCATTCAATCTAAACGGTTCAAACATTATTATCAATATTGTAATTTATCATACCTAATCGCGACTTTTTAAAAATAATTTTATACTATTTATATTTTATACAATTAAATTTATATATGTATATTGTTTGTTAAACATATTATTATGATTCATTATTGATTTTTTTTTTAATTGAAACCTTTTGATTTTTATAGCTAATCTTTAAGTAAAGAAAAAAAATACACACTCATATTCACACTAATATGTTTCGGATACAGAGATTACACTGTTTATGTAAATAATATTAATATAATGATTACATTTATTAATGATTAACAAATCAAATACTATAGTTCATAATAGTTAATAACTTGTAATAATTAGTACTATAATGTTGTACATTACAAATGGAAAAATATAGAAACTACGCATATAATAATTAAGTTTCGTACCTATTAGCTAGGATGTATGGTGAAATTCTTTAATATAAATTAAAATTTAAAATGTAAAAAGAATAACAGTTTGATTAATACAATATTAATCTGTAACAGCCTTTGTTTATGTATGTAGAGTATTAATTGTAGTGAAATGCGACTCGATGTGAATTTTAAAGTGTGCAACTGTTAAAAAAATAACCATCAATTACTTATTCGAGTTGATGGGATTGGATAAGCCGTTTATGGAGTGAAGCCGATAATAATATCACGAGCCTTTAGATAAAATTAAAATTCTACAATTTTACATCCAAATAACAATTAAAATACATTTTTATTTCTTATATAGGTATAAAACAACAATCGGAAGCATTATTCAGGCGGCTACCCGTTGAAATACGATTGATGTAGTTGTTTTGTACACGATGTTTAGGTTTATAATGAGAATTTTTTTTTTTTTTGAAGTCAGCACACGATAAAAACGTAAATGCATAATGTTATAAAATTGTACATGGACACGTCTTCTACTTATATGTACTCTATCGGTGGCAGTCGGCATAATAATTATTCCTATGCGAAAGCTGTTATTATAAAATGTAAATAAAACGTATCGTTAGGTTATCGTTATTATAATAGGTATAATAGGTACATCGCGCAGCGTACATAATATAGATATACTCCTCGCGGACCGTTCGCGTGTCCGCCGCCACTACACCGCTGCCGGAAAATCGTAGGCGGACATTCAGTCCCCACAATGTTTTCGTACATAAGTGCGTACCTATATATAATAATAATAGTAATAATATAAATATTAATAACAATAATAATAATAATAATATACGCGCGTGCAGCACGGGCCAACGCACCGCGCACCGCCGCCGAACAATGCACGTCGCGGGGACGAGGTGCGCGCACGGTGTGGACGGTGGTGGCGCGTCTGCAACCTCAGGGCGCGCGGCGAGCAGATGGTAAAAACGCGACGGCGGCGGCGGCACAGGGTGAGTGTGAGTGTGTATATATAATATCATACCTTGGTATATTATATTATATGTATATGATTTCGCTTACCGTCCGGGCGTGGGGAAACGGCGCGGTTGACGGTCGGACGGGCGAGAGGTGTGTGTCTGTGTGGCGGGGGAAAATGTAACGTAATAATAATAATATTTCCTGTGGCACGCGTCTGCGTCTCATTATATTGTACGGCGCGCGCTAGCGACGGCTCTAGCGCCCGGGTCGACGGGATCTGTTGGGTAACACCTTCCGCGACGTTAATTACCCGCTGCACCCGCACCCGCCCCGTTAGCCATCGCTGCCCCGCGACGACCGTAATGACGATGTGTTCTAACCATTCCGCTTGCATAATCTGCACGCATAATAACACACGGCACCGCTTATTGCCGCGGTAAATCGTATAATTATTTATGTTTCCATGTATAATATATTATGTACTTATAGTTTAAAATGGCAAATAGTAACACCGCAGAGGTTTTTATGCTCAATCGTGTTACAGCCAAAAGGCGTTTAACGAATGACGGTTCCCCAATCCCCATTGTTATTATAATATTGTTTTTATGATACGACTTCGGTAAAATTAATCGGCGATAACTAGCTACAATTATGACAGCTGAATAATTACCAATATATTCGTGTGTACATCAAAGACTCACTTTGACGATTGACGGCTAAAAAAATAACATTACACTGCAGACAAGATAATAATTGTGTTAATTTTGATGATAATTATTTATCTGTTTACTTCATTAAATTTTAATTAAATAGAACTTATGTAAACATTATGACTTGCCTCGAATAATAATCTAATATATGTTTGATAAACGATAAAATCAAATATATATTGTGTCTAAAACTGCCTAAAAACTGGTTACAAGAATGAAGAATCAATAAAAATCCACGCTCAAACGACCAATAATTGTAATTTTAAGGTAAAAAATTCGTGCGAGTGGCATATAATTTTTCTATTTAATATTTTGTTGATTATGGGTACTTACTTACCACAATAAAATAATAATACGCTGGGTTTGCGCTAATGTGCAGTACAACACAAATTGTGCAGTTCTAAAATAAAATGT
>VUJU01004474.1:2625-18418 GCA_009835225.1 Aphis craccivora
TGAGCTTCCTATTGAGCTGCTGGTAAGAATGCAAGATAACAAATATAAAAATTATTAAATATTGTATTTATTATGAGCTTTTATTTTATTGTAGGGTACATAAATATAGATGCAATAGAAAGTCAATGGAGACAACTTGGTTCGTTTAAATACAATGAATTGATTACTGATACACCTATCAATGATATATCTATGGTTAAGTTTTGGATACATCTAAGCCAAATTACAACAAAGTTTTGGATACATCTAAGCCAAATTACAACAGCATTTGGAGATTATAAATTTGATGGATTGTGTCAATTTGCATGAAAAATAATTTCGTTGCCAATATCAAATGCTGTAGTTGAACGGGTGTAAGTATTATGAATGTTACTAAAACTAAAATTAGGAACAGGATGGGACAGCAAATGTTAGTTGCTTTGATACGTATAAAAATACACAATCAAGTAAAAAAAAATTGCTGTAACACATTTACGCCAACAGCTAATATGTTAAAAGAATTCAATACAAAAATGTACAATAGTGATGATAACCCTAAAATTGCCAACCTGCATAATGAAGAAAATGAAATGTTTAATTCGATTGAATTATTCGGTGAATGTATTCTCTGAAAACGCTTTAAATTGTTACTATTGACTATGGTATATTATAAATCTATAAAATTCTTCCAAGACTGAAGTTTAAGACATTATTTCTTTTTGAATTGTTATAATATTTTAATTAGTAAAGTATTTATGTTTTTGTTCGTTTAGTTATAGATTTCTATACAAGTCAAAAATTTTTTTCAGTTATTGATTTTTATAACTATAATATTAAGTTGGTTATTAATTATTTTTAAATAAATGTTTGCTTAAAAATAAAAAAGGTAGTTAAATACAATATTTGGCATCTCGATCACAACTCTACATTGTCTACAAGGTGAACTTTAACTGATAAGTGTTACCATGATAAGAGAATTATTGTCCCCACTCCTGGACTATGTGGACGATTAATCGATTTAAATGATCGTGGCGATTTTGGGCGATATCAGCGATCTCTTTAGGGCATAGGCGATTTAACTTTAAAGTATCCTGGCAATCCTGCGGTGTACCTACTAACCGTATCCGTATCCGAATTTATTAATTAATTATTTATTTTTGATATTTTAATATTTAAATATTCATTATGCTTATGCGTGTGGGCAATGTTTTTAAGACTTATGTTGATTTTTAAGTTGCTTTAAGTCAATATATTTATGTAATATTTAAGTCAGATATTTTATATGATACCGAAGTAGACAACTATCACACAAAATGGAGTTTTGACCTACGTTAAGGTTGCACTTAGGACATATCCATATTTCATCTAGTTTTTTCATTTTTATGGATTTTTCCAAAAACTTCCATCCTTCTTGTCTAAAAAATTGATGGATTGAATCTAATTCCACATCTTCTAAAATAGAATTTTGGATTTTTTCTTACACGAACTTAGCAATTTCACTATCCTTAATTAAGTAACCTTGGTGTAGTGCTTTCATAATTATATCGGTATCAGCGATGACCCATTTTAGCATCATTTCTTGCTTTTTGGTATCATGCTGCACACGAAATTAAGTTGGACACCCTTTCTTCTTTTTTTTAGCCCAATTGTAGTCATAGTTGCTCCTTTAGGACGACCACATATTTTTATTTTACAAGGCAATTTTATGTCCTGTAATCCTATTAGATAAATATAATTATTAAGATATTATATATTTATATATAAATATAAATTTCAATGTTTACCTTTGCTACATACCACTTCATATACTTTATCAAATTGATGTTGTAAAGGGTTAGGTTGATCACTTGTTGAAGCCCCGTCATTCAAGGGTAGACTATCGTGGTTGGGATGAATATCAATACATCCATCACTCTGTTCAGAATCTAAATAACGTAGATATAATAAGTCCAGATACTTTTATGACTGATATAGTTGAGACGTTTTATTCGGCTTGGGAAAATACAATGGGATCAGTTCCTCATCGCTTATTATGTTCATAGCATGTAGATAGAGCTTGGATACAAAACATTAGCAAGATAACCTACACCAAAGGAAAAACAAGGAACTATATATAAATCTCTAAAATTTCTTCAATCAATGTGTGATTAAAATGAATTTAATAATGCTTTAAAAGAATTTAATCATGAGCTAATGAATGATCCAAACACTAGAGGCTTTGGTATATAATTTGATCACATGTATGGAAGTAGAGTTGGTTTGTGGGCATAATGTCATCAAAAAGGTCTAGGACACTCTCGGTGTAAATTGTAATATGCATCTAGAATCTATGCACAAAACAATAAAATATCACTATTTAAATGGTTGCAAAGTTGGGCTGTTAGATAAAAGTATAAAAACTATTAAAAGATATATCCGTGATAAAAAAATTGAAAGAATTATAAAATTAGTAATTAATTGAGGAAAAAACAAGTACAAAGAAATACAAAAAATACACAACAAGAGTACATTACTTACAACCTTACAATCAATCAGGATAGTGCTAATAACTGGAGTGTTGAAAGTGAATATACACCATGTCAGATTTATAAAATAAAAAAAATAAAAAATGATTATATATGTTGTGCAATGATGTGTTCTAATTTATTGTAAGTTATGCATCCACACATTTCAATATTCTTGTCCTTAACAAATAAAGTCTATGATATGTAAGCATAATTTTAGCACATACATTATGTTGCTTTAAAGACAATGTCAACAGAAAATTCTGAAGATGTTACTATTTTATCAACAGAAGATACAAAAAATACCAATTTTGATACAACTTTGAACAAAGATAATAAAATACAAGTTCATATTAAGACATTGGAAAATAAAAAAAAAACAATTAATATGCTAGAACAATTTAAAGAGAAGGCCATTAGCCTAGCCAATAAAATAAACAATTTAAAAAATAGTGAACATCTTAAACAAGCATTAAAACAATTAAACTCTATAGAAGCATTTATTGATGCAACATCAAATAATGACGAGACACTTGAGGATTTTAGTAAGATAATAAATGAACTACCAAATAAAAAACTTAAAATACAAGACAAATTCTTCTTTACAAAAAAAAAAAAAAAAATTCAATGAATTATCGAAACCAACTAGAGTTGAAACTGAACATCTCAATAATATATTATTATAAAAAAAAAATATATTCTAAGTTGTGACGAAACTGAACATTCTTATTTTACAAAAAAATCCGTCAACTATTTGCTGTTTTGTCAGTTAGCTAACCCGTTAAAACTTTGGGAAAAACATAAGGACAGTATGTCAGAAAATCTGAAAAGACAATTGGTAAATGATCACCAAGAGATTAATATTGAAACCATTGTGGACGTTGTTCACAACAAATGCTTAGTGCTGCTAGAACAGGTCGTCTTTTCGATGGGTAACCATTCACTTCATCCGTTTGGACTTCCTTCACCATCTCACGATGCGAGTGAATTAATTGTCAATCGTGATTATCTGAGGGAACTGTCTTATGACGTAGAACAGCTTTCTAAATAATTTTATCACAACATAACAAAGTTTAATCCTAAACAAAGTCAAGTTTATTACGAAGTTATAAGAAGCGTTGATTCAGATTCTGGACGTGTTTTTTTCTTGGATGTATAATGAGTTAAAAATATGGTATAAAATTATTGTTATAAAATGGTATTTAAAATGTTATTTATTTTTAATGTTTATCTTTAACTTATCACATCGTAAGATATGTTACGGGGTTGAGTAAGAGAGTTTTTCTTTTTTAATAAATTGATATGTGGAAGATATCTATTATGTAAATTTTCACTTACCTTTTCGAATGACTTGAGATTTGGTGTTATATTTGATGTGCATTGATGTACCGGATGCAGGATGACCAGGATGGAAAAAGGTATAAGAGAATATTGTTTTCAACAAATCGAAATACGTGATATTGAAATGAATTAATTTATTTAGACTTATAAAAATTTTGATAGAAAGAAAGATCATAGATTTAACAATACAGTGTTGGGTAAACGACTGAGCCGAATGGGGTGGAATGGGCCGAATGGTATCGACTGAGCGCGGGATAGATTGTCGTTTGTTCTTTTATAGATACGATATGCCGCCTTTGTGATATAATTTTGAGATTGCGGCGTTGCTCATCATTAGTATCTTATTTACTTATTTGTACAGCTGCAAAGATTGTGATTATTTCTTAATCTATGAGTAATTTTATGGAATATAATTTTATTTTACTGTTGATTAATTTAAGCCATAATAATATATATTTTGTTAGGTAGTCTATGTTTGTGCAGCTATACAGATAATTTATTATTTATTTTATTAAGTCTAAAAGACTTATTAACGAATAAAGATATCTAATTTTCTAATTTATGTTAGTGTAGCTGTATGGATATTTTATTTAAGTATAAATAATGATATATAATAATGTATATATCATTACAGATGCTCCTGGTGGAACAGGAAAAACGTTTTTAATGAGTCTGTTGCTAGCTAGCGTAAGAATGCACAAAAAAAAATAGCGATTTCTGTTGCTTCCTCTGGAATAGCAGCTACTTTGTTGGATGGTGGGAAGACCACTCACTCTGCTTTTAAACTTCCTATCAACTTAATGGCCTAAGATACAAGTCAAATCCTTACGAGTTAACGTGAGAGTGTACCTTAAAAGCGATCCTGAGGCAGATGATTTTTCAAACTTACTCCTTCAAATTGAAAATGGAGATTTACACGAAGATGATGATAGGAAAGTGAACATTACAAACAATTTGTGTACAGTCGTCAAGGATCTAAAAAGTTTGAGTGACCAAATATATCCGAATTTAAATACTTTACATTCAGAAAACCTGACTTGGCTTAACGAAAGAGCCATTTTTACACCAAAGAATGACATTGCAGAAAGCATCAACGATTCCTTATTGGACCAGCTTCCTACTGAAATGGAGAAATATCCATCTGTGGACTCTGTTGTGGAGTTAGAAGATGTAGTTCATTATCCTGTAGAGTTCTTTCACACCTTAAATCCACCAGGAATTCCACCTCACAATCTATGTTTGAAAATTGGAGCTCCAATAATGGTATTGCGTAACCTTATACCTTCAAAACTTTGTAATGGCACACGA
Source organism: Aphis craccivora (assembly GCA_009835225.1). Taxonomy (NCBI): domain Eukaryota; kingdom Metazoa; phylum Arthropoda; class Insecta; order Hemiptera; family Aphididae; genus Aphis; species Aphis craccivora. The sequence continues at coordinate 7,758 of VUJU01004474.1, forward strand.
CTTCGGGTTAAGACCTTACATAAAAATATAATTGAAGCAACTATCTTTACAGGCTGCGGTATGGGAGAAACAGTTTTTCTACCAAGAATACCTTTAATTCCATCTGACTACCACTTTCAATTCAAACGGCTACAGTTTCCCGTAAAGGTATGTTTTGCCATTACAATTAACAAAGCGCAAGGACAGTCTTTGAAAGTGGCAGGAGTGGATTTAAGAAATGACTGATTCTCCCATGGCCAATTATACGTAGCCTGTTCACGTGTAAGCTCTCCTGATAGTCTGGTAATACTGTTTCCCGAAGGAAGAACCAAAAATATTGTATACAAGGAGGTACTATAAAAAATGCGAAAACGACTTTGCATAAAAAAATAAGTAGCACACAACAATATTACCCTTATCATTTTAAAATAATATTGTAAATATAAAAAAATAAAATAAATATACATTTATACATTTTAAAAGACATTCTTCTTTCGACAACGCTTTCACAGCGTTTTACACCTAAAAGGAGTTTTTTTGGGAAACGCCGGGTAATTCAGCTAGTATAATAATAAATAATAATCTATAATAGTCTATGTTTGTACAGCTGTAAAGATATTTTATTATAAATCTAAATAATGATATATCAAAATGTATATATCATTACATCTACCCTAGTTTTTTTAGGGTGTGCCCTCACATCTATACTTATTATATAATATTGAGAAACAAACAAAAATAAGAGAGAAAATAATATATATAAATAAAAAGTACGCAAGTTAATATTTTTACAAATAATTATGATAATATGTTCTAATATAATTACTAAACTTATGACTTAAGCCTAATAATACAATGGTATTGTAAAAGTGACATACGATCGTATATATAAACATTTTTTTTTATTATTATTATTTAAATCTGAATTTGAATTTCGCATTTGGAAAAATTCTCTTACCCAACCCCGTAACATATCTTACGAAGTGATGAGTTAAAGATAAACATTAAAAATAAATAAAATTTGAAATACTATTTCATAATAATAATCTCATACCCTATTTTTAACTCATTACAATTTATTCCAATCTATAAAACCAAAAATCCATGAACTATATTAAAAAAATGGAAGGAATTTATAAAACAATTTTAGAATGCTAGGTATATGAAACCAGAATATTTAAATTCAAATGATGTTTCTAATATCCAGTACAGAAACCCTTGAGAAAAAATTTACTTGGTAGGAACTTGACTGTGGCTCTTGAAAATAATTATTTAATTTCTAAAACATCTAGGGAACAATTCCTAACTAAATGTTTAAATTTTTTATGTTGTGTGCTCTTATCAGATATATAAACGTTTTCCGTTTAATACGGCTAATGTTCAATTATTAAAACTGCTATCGATCTTAAAGCCAAATAAAATTAAAAATATACCGTCGATTGCTATCGTTTCATCAAAATTGCACACCTTAAATCTTGATTTGAATGCCATTGACCGGGAATGGAGGCAACTACGTAATGAAAACCTTAATTTTAACAATGATGTACTTGAATTTTGGAAAACCGTAAAAAATATCAAAGTCAACGATGATGAAACTTATAAATTAATTAATAGTTTGGTATCTCATGTGTTATTACTTCCTCACGGCAGTGCAAATGTAGAACGGTTATTTAGTGCCATACATTTAATAAAACAAAAATTCATTATAGATTATGCACAGAAACACTAACTGGAATATTACATTCGAACAATTTTTTAAGCAGACAAAACGTTGTTTTGATGTTGATATTCTTAAAAATATGGTAAAAAAACTCATTCCAATTATGTACAAATGACATTTATTTGATTAAACCTAAACCTATTAATATATATTATTCTTATTGTTCCTAAACTTGTTATATTATTATTTATATTTTTATTACGAAGCTCATTTATTTTATTTAAGTTTCATACAAAAGTACTGTATACACTATGCAATAAAAAGATTTATTTCATGGTTTTGTTTTTATATTTTGTTAGGTATTATGTTTTATAAACTTAAATATTGCAATATATTTTTTTGTACAAACAAGTATAAATTAACTATATTATATCTGAACTTGTTATATTATTAAATACATTTGATTGTAACAAACATTTTATAAAGCTTAAAAGTTAAAATTGTGTATTGTGTTCCTTAATTTGAATTTGCTATATAGCTAGTAGCTCAGTTATTTTAGATTCTGAACGGAGTGATGAATGTATTGATTTTACAATGATGTGTGTTTTTTTTTCTATTTTTTTTTTTGTGTCTGTCACCACGTTTTGGAGCAGTAAAAGTGCTTCGATTTTTAAACTCAGCCCCGTTTCTGTAGGAAAGTGAATCTAGTTGGTACTCTAGGGGGTCAAAAGTAAAAATTTTCCAATAGTTTTCAAAAGTGAAAAGTGTCAAAGAAAAACCCTAAAAAAGTAACAGAAAAACAGGAATTTTTACGCAAAACCAGTTTTAGACAAAATCGATTTTTTTATATGGTTATAATTCAAAAACTAATCACCATAAATACTTGAAATTTTCAAAACATTTTGACTTTTTTTGAGTTATTAATAGACCACTGAAATTTTTGATTTTTATGAGAATTTTTGTTTGAATTGTCGATAAAAAAATTTTGGATACAAGGTTCCTTATGAGTTGTTCTTATTGTAGCTAAAAAAAATTAAAAATCGTTAGTCACAGTTTTTTTTACATACCTAAGCGTTTATAGTTCAAATTTTTACGAAATCTGTCGAAAACGCGAAAATTTTCAAGTAATTTTGAAGTTGAAAAATCATAAAATTTTTTGTGTTTATAACTAAGGATTGAAAATACAACACTAAGTTTTCCTTCAAATAGCTATAAAGAAAACTCGAAGCATCATTATTGGAAAAATTTTAAGTGCGTTTGAATTTTAAATTTTAACGAAATAAAAATAATTACAAAAATCTAAAAATAATATATTTTCGTAAATATTGTATCTTCTTTTTTAAATTAATAATTTTTTTTATAAATTCTACGTATTTTTAATTGACAAACCAGAAATCCTTGGAATTCCTTGAAAAATTAAAATCCTGCACTTTTCCTGCCACATTCCCAAAATCCCCGGAAAAAAGAAAAATCCTTGAATCTGGTCCACACATATTTCGTGTATTTATAACGAGCTGGTGTGATAGATGTAAACACTAAATAATAATACATATCATGCTAGTAAATAACAATAGCTAAAATAATATTGAATAATGATTATTGTATAAAAGGCACGGGCGCGGGGCAACTGGTAACTCCGTGCAAAGAATGCGAGTATAATCTTATGCCGCGACCGTATATAATGATCAGCTGACAACTTACATAATATTATAAATAGATACAACTACCGTGGTACCAGAATAAGTGATAGTGCCTATAATGACAATACTATGTACGGAATATAATACAAAATTACGACGTACGTCATAAACTACGACAAACGCTTGGGACGCTGCACGCTGGTCGATCGGCCGCGGCCGAGAACGAAAAGGAAGATGATGATAATAATATTATATTATCATAATAATGAGTTACGAATAATGAAATCTTAGTAGGTACAGGTTTTTCTCGGTATGCACGGAAGACGTAGAATTATTTGTTGTGACTTTTAATGTCATCTAGTAGGGTATAGCGTGTATTGTTCGGTGTCAAATAAAATATAAAGCCAGTAAACGAAACGGAGAAAAAAATACCGAAAATATTTAATAATAAAATAAAACGACAATAACCCTATGAAACATATATGCGCATGTAGGTAGTATGTATCGTCTTTTTGATCTGTTCCTCCGCCTGTTTGTGGGCTCCCCGGCGACACGGTATCCGATAAGTTTTACTTACTTAAGAAAACTAATAATTACCAGAATTTCTAGTTTATAGTTTGTACCTATATTATATTCACGTTCAACAAGACATGATTCGGTACGGTATAAATATCGATGTCCGTACTATTAAACAATAATATTAATAATTATTATTATTATGAATGTTTTCTTTTTCACAGTTTGATTTTATTTATGCGGTGTTCGTTCGAACAGACAAAAGAGGAGCGTCGTCGGCATTTCTCGGATGACACGCATGCAAAAACCGGAGAGAACAGAAAAAAAAACAATGCGAAATCTAAAATGTTGCACACGCATTGTTTCAAGTTTTCGAAGGACATTTTTTCGGCCATCGGCAAACGTTTATTTATGATTTATTCGTGTGGATTTAGGTGAATATATTTTAATAGGTACCATAATAATTATTATTATGTTGTTTTTATATTAGATAAAATATTGTATTATCATATATTATAATAAATTGGTTTTATCTGTATTTCTATAATATTATATTAATTTTTGTAACCTACATAATATTAAAAATACCATTTTGTATACGATTGGAAAATATTTTAATTATTTTTAGTATGACGGTTAGGTTAGGTACTAATTATAGGTGCCTAATCAATCATAAAACTATTTATTATTATTTTTTTTATTATTATACGATCATACCTACATGGAATTTACTATAAACATTACAACTGTAACCTAAAACTTACATAACTTATTTGTTTTTTTTATTTCAATGTGTAAGTATTTACGAAGCTTTAAAAAATCACTCACGGCGGAGAATATAAAGCCAACTGCCTCTTATTCTGACACCACTACAAGCAGCTGCTTTATCTACTTATTTCCAACGAAATACACGAGTTGGGCCCCTTGAGGTTTAGAACGACAATCGTATTCGTTGTTTTTATGCATCGTAACAATAGTAGGTACGCGTGTAAAGTGAAGTATAAACAAACAAATCATTTAAATTTAAACAACCGTGTTACTCTCTTACTCAGATTTGACCGCCAAGAAAACAGTTACGGCGCCAGGATTTTTATCTAAATAGTCTCAATATTAGAGGCCAACAATAAATTAAAATATAAGGTAGGTAATGCAATATAAGATTTCAGTTCTGCACAAAAAAAAAAAATTAATTAATAAATAAAAATGTAATAAATGTATAACTTTATTACTTTTTAGACTTAATTTATGTTATTTTTCTTTGACATATTTATTTTAGATAAAATATAACAATAACATAGTATAAAAAAATTATAGTGAATCATAAGTAGGTAATAGTGTAAATAGTGTAATACCACCTTAAAGTAAGTTGTGGATAATATTATTACCTATATAAAATATAGTAATATTTTATTTTTAAATACTTTCGTATGCCTAGCGTGAATCGAAATAATTTTTTTCACTTTATGAAACATAACCAAATTAATATTTTTAACGTAAGGCCATGACCCCACCAGTCGACATTACCGAAGCATATAATAGACATTTTTTCCAAACATTGTAGTCAATAATGTCGAAATAATAATAAAAAATAATTAATTGAATTTAGTTTAATTATTCCAGTAAAATTTATATTTCATTTTAAAATAAGAACTAAAAAATAGTAATCAACAATTTATAGGTATCTATATGGGCACTTTTTTATGATAAAAAAATATACGACTTGGTGTATTACAACCTGTTTTTTTCAAAGTGGGAACCGACGATGCCTTGAGAACTGCAGCTTTTCATTACTTCCACGAAAGTGTATGACACCCTATAAACCAGTGGCGTATTTGGAAATTAATTTCGGAGGGGGTTAAAATAAATCAGATCTAGGAAAAATATTAAATGGAATTTTCGATTTACCTACCTACGTCCATGAGCTAATGCTTCTTTTGTAATAGTAGCACATCTTGACATGATAACTTCATAACTTGAGTTGGTACTTGGGCTTGGGTTTAATTTCCCTTTCAAATATCCTACTGTAGTATGTAAATCCAAAATTGTGTAGTTATATAACAGGGGTAGCCATCAAGAAGAGACTCGCGAGCCACCAAATACCTATATTAATAAATATGGAAGAGCTAAAATGTAAAAAAAAAAAGGTAATATTATTATAAGTATAATACTATAGGTACTATACAGTGGCGGATTTAAGGATGGACCCCCATGGCCATAATATAATAATATATTTTAAAATACCATTATACTAATATAAGTGTTTTTAAAAATATGTACTAATGTAAAAAAATATTGCCCCCCCCCAAAAAAAAAAAAAAATCCTAGATCCGCCACTGTTATTATAATACCTATAATACTGTATTATTTATTTTTTGTAAAAATGTTACGATAAGATGCGAGAACCGCAAAAGTCTATGACGCGAGCCGCGGTTTGGCCACCCCTGTTTATAGTATATAAATACATAGGTACATAATATAGGTACAACTGGCAGTCCATCACAACACTATATAAATGCTCCATTGAGTAGTTTACGAAAATAAATATGGAAAAACATAATTAATGTTATAAATAAACTATAAAAGTTATGAAAGTCCAATGTTGCCGTACATGTAATAATACCGTATATTATTTTGACGTTGTGCTCGCCGCAGTGGCTCGTGCCGTCATTACTTATTTACTTTACAATATTATCTTGATATGTGTGTATTTGACACACATATGTAAATGTTGGCTTATGATGTACTTGTCTCACAATACCTGTAAGCATAGCACCAGCGCTCAAAACTGTTAAAAAAAAAAACAGAGTATTAGACTTATGACGACTAATTTGAATAAGACGTTTCCACTGTTTTCACCGTTGTATTGAATGTCCTTTCTTAGGTAAAATTCATTGTAACTAGTTTATCGGTAAAAAAAAAAAAAAAGGCATATAATTCAAATAAAACGGATCTCCTCTCGAGTAGCTTTTGCAGAAATTTAAAAATATCGAATGTAACATAGTCACAATTTTCGTTTACGAGAAAATAAGTGGAGTTAATATTTTGAAAAACTGTATAGTTCTCAGTGTGCTAACAATACTATGTTTCAATGTTATAGACTATGGTAACAGAGGTAGTATCATGGTGGTTGACAAGACACTTATCGGCAGATCTCGAACTCTCGTTATATTTTAATTCCTTTTCCATCCAAATATTAATCCAATCCCTCCCCCCCCCCAAAAAAACACTGACCCGTTTTACGTGAAAATATCGCGCGACGGAAGCCGTACACTCGAAATCGTAGCACGCGATAGCGGATTCGAGCGCAGTTCAATCGGTCGACCCACTGACCTTTGAGTCCGCGCTCGCCATCCGGACCTTTGACCGCCTTGTACACGTAGGACCTGAGTACCTTTGCCGTCTGTACAATCGTAGGTATCGGCTCGGCGTCGCCCACGCCCGACGCGGGTCTCATGTACGCGTTCGTCGAGGTCCGGCGCCGCCGTGGTAGCAGCGCACAAAATAGTAGTCGTAGTAAGTAGCTGCGTAGGGTGTACGGAGGGGCGGCGCGCGTATAATACCGCTTTAATGTTTGTGTCGGGTATAATGAGTGTGTGCGCGGCGGCGATATTTATCTGCTCTATCGCCGCCGCCGTATAAAAATGTGTGGAAACCGGCTCGGCGGCACTATGCGACCGACGAGATGTGGCGAGTGTACGCGCGATCCCGCGCGTGCGTGTCACCGCCGTGTGGACCACACACGACGATCGCCCGGTACGACGCAACACACTGTACACGTGAACTCTCGTATACATATATTACCGAGATGGCCAGCGTGTGCGAGAAATAGATTTTTAGTCCTTCTCACTCCGCCGCCGAGTGTTCGCGGTCGTCCTTATGCGTTACGACGACGACCGCGGCGGTGTGTCTGGTGAGCACACACACACACACACACAAACGACACGACGATCGACAACACAATAATGATTTATAATAATATTATTGTCATTGTTATTTCCCCTCCTCCCCCTATTTCGGCGTGACGACTTGGACGGGCTCGAATTCTGAGGAACTTGCCCCCCCTCCCCAATCACCGACCTCTTTAAGGCGTCCGGCGCGGGAACGTGCAATTTGAGATTTCGACTCTAAGTGTTTTTTATTGAAAATTATTTTAAATCCAGGAGACATAAAATATGTGATTGGGTGACGTGAAGGTGCTTGCCCTAACTTTGGTAGATCACGTCTGAAATGTGCCTATTCAGGACCCCCTTATATATCATCCAGGGATCCCCGTGGTACCGGCAGGTCCCTGCTGGTCAGTGCACGTGCATCCGCTCTTCCCACTCATTTACGTCAACCACATACCGATGATTTCCTGTCAGATCATAACGCGTGCGTGCGATGATGCTGTGACCTCATTAATTTATAGTGTGAGAAAAAAATAATACAATATAATAGATATATGATATTATCATTATTTTCAAGCAACGTTTCTTTTGCACCGCGTTGGTCCTTAAACCTATTTTTTTTCTACCTGTACATGTTAATATAAAAATACACGGCTATTAAACGGTCAGCATACTATTAATTATCATAATCCTTGTTCCTAGGCTTACAGTCACAAACCCGTGTTGGATTAATATTATTATTAAAGTCTCTACTGAAATAGTATTTACTATCATCTGGACGCCTTCCACGTTCTGGTATCTATGTGTATTATATTTGATATATGAGATATCCGAGCACGTAGCACCTCCACTGAAAGAAATATTATTAAAATAATTAACAAAAGGGTTGAGTTAAATGAGAAATAGTAGGTATAACTAGAATATTGCTAAACATATCAAACAGTACACATGGTATAACTAAGTAACCTGTGATACGTTCAAATTTAATTTTGTTAATTGCACTTTAGTTACGAGTACAAGTTGTTATGTAATTGATACAACTTAAACTGTACAATATACTACAATTAAACGCTTTTACCAGAATATTTGGTGTCTCTAACAAATCATATTTGTTGGTATAGTAGAATACTCTGTAAAAATTACCAAGTAGAAATTGGTATTTATAACCTAAGTAGGTACACAATGTGTTTACAACAAAGCGTATAGCTAGAGCAACAAATATTAAGAGAAAACAACTCTATATTTAGTACGCGTCATTGGTATTTTGGTTGGTTTTACCATTATGATAACTGATGATTACAAGAAGTTCTGTAAACATAACAAGATATAAAAGTAATATTTTGTTAGAACTACGGAATTATCCAGTAACCAGTACAGTTTTTAATGTGAATCGTTATTTGATGTGCCAATAAACTCGTGACTCGTATAGTCGTATTCATTTCGCAATTCGCATTCTGACTTTATACATTTTACCTATTATACGTGTACTTGTTGTCTTGTTTTTAAAATGGCAGATGAAGATGTAAAAGATTTTTTGACAGCATGGGACCTACAGCAGTACATTGCTGTGTTTGAAGGTAAGTTTCATTTTATTAAATTAGGTAATGGCGTTTTAAAATGTATTTAAGAGAATTGCTAATGCTGTCTGCTTATTAGTTAATTTGCTTAATATTACTGACTTTGGCAGATATTAATAAATCACTAAATGCAAGAAGGGCACTGTCCATAATTTTGATAAATCACATTTTTGTCTAGATTCGGTCAATACCTCGTGTACAAGCGAGTCACATGTCCTACCTATTTACTGGTACACTGTTTAATATAAAAAACATAAGTACCTAGGTACTAAAGAAATTACATATTATTTTAATTGAATAATAATAGTAATATAGTATAATATATTAGGTAATGTTTAATTTTAAAATAACATTTTTGGCGGTTATGGTCTTCAGAAATTAGGCTGATGTAAGGCTATGTGTGTTGTGTAAATGAATATGAATACATCATGTTATGTTACATATTTGATTTTAAATACCATGTAAAATACATTTATCCTCCCTCTAAATTACCAATTTAGTTTGCCAGTGTAACACTACTGTGGGTTATGTGGGTTAATTTTTAGAAATAATACAACCTACAATGGATTATTCAGTAAATATTATTTTTCATTGTTTACTTAACATATTATAACATGATATTATAATATTAGACCTCCGTCGCCGAGTGCAGTCATTGCACGAGATACAGAGTATACAGGGTCACCGTTGGCCACTATATATGTGTTATATGTTATATATTATATAGTTTTGGTTAAATATTGTCTGATTACAATAAAATATAGTATAATGGTTAAATAGTAATATTATGATTACAATAGTGTATAATTCAATGATTAAATATGTTTGTTAGTCTCTTATGATTTTATTTTGTTTATACAATAAAATGTGTTGTTAGTAAATAATAAAATGTAATGGTTATAACAATTTTAATAATTCTAATAAAACATGTGGTTAATATAATATTTTTGATTACAATAGTTCCTTATATGATAAACTAATTAGTACAATTAATATTTTATTCATTATATCTTATAAAATTTATAAAGTTTCACATTTATTCCCATTTCCCCATAGTAACTTGTTCATACAATAGTTTTTAATTTAATCTTAAATCTGTAAGTGTATATATATATATATATGTATGCTGAGGTAAATATTTTCGAAACGTTTGGGAGAAAATATAAAAATGAGTTTTAAGTTAACTTTTTTAAATAATTCGATTAATAATTAATTCTAACCTTTAAAAACATAAAAATAATAAACCGTAAATAAACCATTTAATATCAGATGTCGAAATAAAGCCACTACCTAGGTATATGTAAAATAAAAAAATATACTTATAACAAATAAAAATAAAATAAATATTTTTTTTTATATGTTAATTTTATTTGTTCGGTAATCATCGATAGGTATCTTTAGT
>VUJU01004475.1:0-18417 GCA_009835225.1 Aphis craccivora
TGAACTTATTCAGTTAAATTTTATATTGTTTTAACTTAGCTTTATATAGTTAATTATCATTATTTTACAGTTAAATTAATTTTATTTTTTTTATATATATATATATATATAGATGTAGCTTAAAAGTTTCTAGTAACAATGTAGTATGTACTATTAATAATAATTTTAAATTTTATGTTTACATAGTACTAATAGCGTCTTGGTAAATATTTGTACAAATCAAAATACTAGTGCAATTTAATTATTATGACTTGAAAAAAAAATTAACTGAGTTAAGTTTATTTTATTTTCTATCTTAACTTTTACTTATTTAGTTAATTTTTTTTTATTGTTAACTTTTAACTGTAACTGAAGGCAGTTTAATTGAATTAACTTAACTAGCCACAGTTAATTATTTTCATTAACTTGCCCACCTTTGCTTATAAGTTGTAACACTAAAAGTGCACTGTACACTAATGTGTTCTTACACCTTGCTACAGTGGCACACCCAACAATGTGGGCCTGCGCGTTTTAAATGTTGCCTATATATAAATCCTATTTTTAATGATAATTGTGCTATAATAGTGCTATACGACATTATAGAAAATACGTGTACGTCTTAAATTGATATTGTAAGCGGTGTTGCGATTTGTCTAGATAAATAGATAGTTATCTTTTACGTATGTTATATAGATAAGTAATTGTAAGTTATATAAAATAAAAAATTCAACTATACAGATAAATTCATCTGTATAAATAAAATTAAATTAAAAATTGTATACTTATAGTATAGGTACATATTATTGTATATTCGACGTCGAGTACTCGCTTAAACCAACAAAATCTATACGATGTGTGAATAAAAATGCATACAATTTTTATCGTTCTAAAATAAACTTTACAGTTACATTTTTTAATGTCCGACAATCAGACGTTAGGATTGTCATAAGTACATTTTTATCTAGATAAAAATAAAGATCACAAGTCAAATATTTATCTAGATAATTTAACTGTAAAACTGTATTAAATAAATGTTATGAAAATAATACATAAGTCATATATTTGAATGGTCATTTTTTTTTTAACTTGTGTAAAAAATCGATTCATATTCTTTAAGGAATAAAGCAGTATGTTAGGCAGACACTTTTAGTTAAAAAATTAAATACTTGAACAAATTATCTGTGTCTAAAATTTACAACAAAAATTCTCAATAATCGAACATGTATTCAACAGACGACAATGTGAAAATATCTAGGACGCCGTAAATTATATACTTATAATATAAAATATAATCAACATTAACTATAAATAATTTGACTAAATTATCTTTATTTCGACTGTGCTTTCTGCAGACTATTGGTCATAGACATGATTAATAGGTAAAACTATTATTATATCTATACAATTTTTTGTATATAAAAATATTATAATGAATGTTGTTATTTATAATACTATTTTACTATTGTGAATAGGTTATGTAGCGAAGTACAAATAGTACAATAGATCAGTGGTCTTCAACATTTTTGGACGCGCGATCCATTTTTTTATGGCTATATTTTTCACGATCCACATAAGCTAACGATAACAATAGGTATATTTCATTAATAGTCTGGTTTACTCGTAAATAATTATACATTCACAGTCAATATACTACATAGAATCATAGCAGTGCTATATGAAACATTTACTGTAATTTTCTATTCATAATAGTAAGACCCAAGTGACCAAGTCGACATAATTTTCTGAGTCCGAAGACACAGTTATAAATATTTAGGGCCAGCCTTAGGTTTCTCGCAGCCCTAAGAAATTTTAACATTTCTGTGTAATATCATAATGAAATCGATTTCGTTCATTCGAAATTGCTGCCCCTAAACTAGTGCCGCTCTAGGTGGATGCCTATTTTGCTACAGCATTTGCCCGATCCCTGTGCAATGTGCATATTATTATGTATAGCTTACTCAGTCGCTCCTAATTCCTATTAATATTACCGAGCCATACCATGGCCATATCATACCATGTCACCAACACTGAACATTTTAATAATTTAATAATATATGATTATATATTGAATACAAAAAATAACGGTCTTCTTTTACAAAATATTCGGACGACTTTACACAAAGACGAAAGACCTCCGGCGGCGGTGAAGTGAAAATATAAAATATATATTGTTCTCCATCGCGGTCACTTTTTGTAAATAATCCTTATTTATTATATAAATGCTTCGTATTCACACATATAGGTACATACAATATTGTTTAAACGAAATTCAATAACTTAAAATTATTACTAAACAAAGAAGGAGACGCAATAATAGAATAATAGTCTATGTGTAGCTCGGTTGGTTTATTATTACTCTGTGATTCGCTTTATTTTGTTAATATTGGTTCTACTATTTTTGAATTACGACCGTTGAGGTAACTTAAAGCTCCATCGTTTGCCCTGCCCGGTGTTCATCAACACTCGATGTACTTACGGTCGGTCTTGTTGATCGCTTGTGCTCGTAACATGTGTAAAATATGCACAAAATATGCAAAATGCCGTTTATTTGATCGACCACTATACGAAATGATAACAACATTGTGGATTTGTTATTTTATTTTCCGTCGTTTTCATCGAACTACCGCATATCAACAACATCGCAACAGCGAATCACGCGAGTGACTAAGTGACCTAGTCTTTTTTTTTTTAACGAAATATATCTAGTATAGGTGCCACTATGGTTATTTGGATTCGAGTGTTTTTTTCTAATTTGTGTTACCCCATTAAATTACACTTTAATATATCTATATGGCTATATAGTATATGTATAGTATAGCAAATAAGGTAAGGCGCATGATTATAAGATAGGTACCACTTTTTATTATTATTGTAATATTTATATATCAATTGTATATTACTGTGTATTTGATTAAGCGCTCGAAATTCGAAAAGACGACCTCGAGAGCTCTCTGAAGATTAGGAAGAAGGTGATAGCGTAAACTTGTTAATAATATATATTTGTTTGTGGTAGGCGACAGTATTTTCCTGCACATAGAAGTGTAGGGAAGAATTTCCTTGACCTGGTCTCATAATTCAAGACGTAGCTCTCACTTTAGCTCATTTTAACTGTATATTTATTTTTATTTTATTTTTACATTATTACAGGGTGTTTCAAGCGCCCCTTTTTCTTAGACACCAAAAATAATATAAAAAAGAACTGTTTCTTTTTTTTTATTTATGGTTTTTTTCATTGAATTTTTATCAGATAAATAAAATTTGTTTAATACAATATTTTATTAAGAATTCAATTATTTAGACAAGGCTAGACAAGTTATGTAAGTACTTTTTAACTCAAAACTATTTAGAAAAATTGTAATTAATTATTAATTTTTTATAATACATGCTAATTACAATGATTAAATTAGATAAAAAATTAAGTATACTAATATTATCTATGAAAAAAAATTGGTCTAAATTATAATAAAAGTAACAAAGCGGGTAAGTGGGTATCATTTCGAATGGTTGGTGAAAAAGGTGGCTTATGTTTTAATGGCCCGAATACACTAGAATTTAAGTTCTTTTATAATTATTATAAGCTAAACTTATAGAAAATCTCGTATTGAATTTTCAACTCTTAGCTACATATACAGTTAAACAAACATTTTTATGAATTATACCTACAAAATAATTTGCCAATATTCATGGTTTTGACGAATTTTCGTCAATATTTGAACTTCACATGCTAATAAAAAAAAATTGTGCATATGTATTCTTATAATCTTTTAATCACTATAAGAATAACTTATGATGAACTATGTATTAAATTTTCAAGTATTTTGATTGGGCCAAAAAAATTTTATCGACACTTCAAAAAAAAAATTCTCATAAAAGTCTAAAATTTCTATGGTTTATAAATAACTCAAAAAAGTCAAAATATTTTGAAAAGTAAATCATGTATAAAAAATGCCAATTTAAATAACTGGTGAAATTTTCAGGTACATACGACTTATATTTTTTAAATAATAACAAATATTTAAAACCGTTTGAGGATAAATCGTTATCGTTACGCGAACGCGATTTCGTAAACATTTAAAATTCAAACGCACTTACAATTTTTCCTATTATGATGCTTCGAGTTTTCTTTATAGCTACTTTTAGGCTTACTTTCGTAAAAATATAAATTTTCAAATAATTTTTTTTTAATTAACCAACGCTCAACTACTTTTATAATTATTAAAATCCAAACTTATAGAAGACCTTGTATTAAATTTTCAATTCTTAGCTACCTACTTCAACATTTTTCTATACATTTTTAATAACAAAATGATTTGCAAATATTCACGATTTTTACTAATTTTGTTAATATTTAAATTTCAAAAGATAATAAAAAAATTGTGCATATGTATTCTTATAATTTTTTAATCACAATAATTACTCTTGAGGTATTTTGTATTAAATTTTCAAGTATTTTGACTTAGCCAAAAAAATTTGATAGATATTTTTTAAAAAAAAAAATTAACAAAAATGAATATTTCAAATGCCTATAAATTATAAATAGCATTAAAATAAACGAAATATTTTGAAAATTAAATTATATTTATAAAAAAATGCCAAACTAAATAACTGGTGAAATTGTCAAGTATCTACGAATTATACTTTTTGAATATTATAAAATATTAAAAATCGTTATCATTGCGCGATTTTATAAAAATTTAAAATTCGGACACTCATAAATTAAGTCCCTACAATGACTCTTCGAGTTTTCTATATAGCTATTTGTAGAAACACTTATGGAAAGCTTAATGTTGAATTTTTAACCTTAGTTATAAATAGTAAACATTTTAAAAATTTTCAACTACAAAATTATTTATAAATTTTTGAGTTTTTTTTGACATATTTCGTAAAAATTTAAACTTAAAAAAAATTGTAATGATTTTTGACTTTTTTTTACTGCAATAAGAAGTAACTCATAAAAAATATTGTATTAAATTTTCAAGCCTTTTGGGTTACCTAGCTAAATTATTCTTATCAACATTTCAAAAAAAATAATAATAATAATAATAAATAAATAGAAAAATCGAAGAATTCAGTTGTCTATAATAAATGGTAATTTTCAGTCTGAACAAAATCATGTGTGTTGGTTGTTGGACGACAATTTACACAATTTAATTTAAAATCATTTGAGGACAAATCGTTATCGATACGCGATTTCATAAAAATTTAAAATTCAAACGCACTTAAAATTTTTCCTATAATGATGCTTCGAGTTTTCTCTATAGATACTTGAAGGAAAACTTAGTGTTGTATTTTTAATTCTTAGTTATCAACATAAAATTTTTTATGATTTTTCAACTTCAAAATTACTTGCAAATTTTCGCGTTTTTGACAGATTTCGTAAAAATTTGAACTATAAACGCTTATAAAAAAATGTTGACTAACGATTTTTATTTTTTTTTTAGCTACAATAAGAACAACTCGTAAGGAACCTTGTTTTGAATTTTCAAGTTTTTTTCATTTTTTGGTCGTTTCATCGGCATTTCAAAATAAAATTCTCATTAAAATCTAAAATTTCAATGGTCTATAAATAACTCAAAAAAAGTCAAAAATTTTTTTGAAAATTTAACTGTATATTCTGTAGATAACACTGACATAAACATTTTTTGAAAATTTCAAGTATTTACAGTGATTAGTTTTGAATTACAACTTTAAAAACTGGTTTTACGTAAAAATTTTTTCGTTCAGAATCTAAAATATAGGTAAGATAAAATTATATAAGTAAATAAAAGTAATAATAAAATTTTCATTATATTTGTTTTTTTTCAGAAGTAATTGGAAATTTATAATAATTTATTTCCTTTGTCATCTTTGTCTCTGTCAGTGCATGGATGTACAAATAGACAGATACGTGGTTGTTCCCAACATTTCTTTAAGTGAAAATTTTTATTTATCCATCTAAAATGAATCCGATTATTATTTGTATTTGATGAATTGTAGGTTTAATTTAAAAGATCTCAATAAACTACAATTGTGGATTGATACAGTTAAGCGTAAAGGATTTAATCTGAATAATTCTAGTAGAGTGTGTAGTGACCATTTTTTTTGTTCCGATTTTGTCGCAAAACCCGGAGGAAGTTAAAATGTATGTTAAAAAATGAATCAGTTCAATACTGAAACTATTCATGAAACACCACTACAAAGTACCAGTATGACAATTACACTTAACTTAAATACTACTATTTTGAACTCACAAGAATCTATTGAATCAGTTGCTATTGATTTATCTGTCATTAGTAAACCACCAAATGTTAATTTAACACCCATCAAAACACCACACTCTATATCTCTTTTATTAAAGACACCTTCAAAATTTACTCGGTACTCTCTTACATTAGTAACACCTGCTAGGAGATTTAACTTTCCAAAAACTCCAATAACTCGTTCAACACCAACTAAAACCAAGCTAAAGAAAAAATTGAAACTGTTTCAACAGAAAGTTAGGCGTTAGCAGTTTAAAATAAATATTTTACAACAACTATTAAAATCTTTAGAACAAAAAGGTTTGTTGAATAGTGAAAATAGTGAGGTTATAAGTAGTAAATTTGAAGGGCTTTCGCAAGAAATTTTTCTCAATCAGCTTAAAAATTGCAAAAGGCGTGCTAAAGGTCATCGGTATAGTGCTGAAATAAATAAAATTTGCTTTGACATTGCACTATTATTCACCCAAAGCTTATCAATATTGCCGGTTAGTAAAATTGCAATTTGCAAATACACAATTTTAAAAAAATAACACAGATACATGGCATTTATATTAATATTAATATTTATTAGCTTTATTTATATGCATTTAAGATTTAAATACAATTTTAGAAATATTTTACAAAATATAATAAAACTGTAGGTATTAATATTAATTATTATTAAAATCATTTTTAAATCAATCTTAGCTCTTCCACATGTATCAACAATAAGGAATTGGATTTCATCCATAAATGGTGAACCTGAGTTTTTTAACGACGTTTTAACTGCACTTGAAAAATTGGAACCATTCCTAACCTAATAATTGATGCAATGGCTATAAAACAACAAATTATTTGGGATTCAAAAAGTAAACAGTTCATAGGTTATTGTGTTTTTGGTAATAATTTAGATATAGAATGTACAAATAATACTGCCACAGAAGCTCTTGTTTTCATGCTAACAAGTTGTAATGGTAAATGGAAGATACCTATAGGGTATGTTTTACAAAACAAAATAGGAGCAACAGCTCAGGCTGAACTTATTAAATCTGCTCTTTCTTTTCTTCAAACACCAGTTTGTTGTAGTAGATGATTAAATAGAGAATGTGTACCTAATTTAAGTTTAAGTTTTTGCAAACAAAATAATTTGATTAAAAGAGTTGAATCTGTTAATTGTAATAGTGAAATAGATGAAGTATTAGAGAAATATAATGTAGTGTTCAAAGGATTGGGTTGTTTTCCTGGTGAATATAAAATAAAAATTAAAGATAATAATGAAGGTATACTAAATCCTCCAAGGAGGGTGGCTGAGTCTATTAAAAAAGAGCTAAGTAAAACTTTAAGTGATATGCGTAAAGGTGTTATTGTAGAAGTTGAACGACCTAAGGGATGGTCAAGCAATGTAGTAATTGTTGAAAACCTAATAAGAGTTTAAGGATTTGTTAGGATCCTATAGAATTAAATAAAGTAATTATAAGAGATTATTTTTTAATACCAACACTAGAAGAGTTAAGATTTAACTTAAATAAAAAAAAATGGTTTAGTTCCTTTGACCTTAAAGCAGGATTTTGGCAAATAAAATTAGAGGAAGAGTCAAGTTATCTCTGTACGTTTAGCACCCCGTTTGGATATTACAGGTTTACTAGGTTACCGTTTGGGTTGTCTTGTGCTCCGGAAGTATTCCAAAAGGAAACTTTAGAGTGCTTTGGTGAAATAAAAAATGTATTTGTATACTTTGATGGCCTGTTAATAGCAACAGAGGATGGAAAATGCATGATGAAACCATAAAAGCAGTATTAGAAAGAGCCAAAGAGCTGAATGTCAAATTTAATAGAGAAAAAATTAAATATAAACAAAATTAAATTAAGTACATAGGTATGAAGTTTAATAATGAAGGTATGAAACCAAATGAAGAAAGAGTAAAGGCATTAATGGCTTTAAAGCCACCAACAAATAAAATAGAGTTACAGAGATTGTTGGGAGCATTTAATTATCTAAGACAGTTTATACCAGACATGTCTACATTAATAACACCATTAAGAGAATCGTTAAAAAAAAATGTATGTTGGTATTGGACTGAAACACACACTAAAGTAATAAACAAATTAAAAAAATATTTGCAAGCCCACAAGTATTGGTAAACTTTGATTCAGAAAAAGAGCTAGTCATACAGTGTGATAGCTCACAGACAGGATTGGGGTGCTGTTTATTACAAAGCAATAGACCAATTGCTTTTTCATCAAGAAGTCTGAATGAGGCAGAAGAGAGATACCCTCAAATAGAAAAAGAAATGTTGAGTATACTTTATACATGTAAAAAATTTCATAATTACATTAATGGAACAACAACAAAAGTGATGACAGATCATTCACCTTTAGTACAAATATTTCAAAAGAACTTTAATAAAGTAATATCAGTAAGACTTCAGAAAATGAAAAAGAAGCTAATAATATATGACTTATGTATAGAGTATTTGCCAGGAAAATTAATGTTTATAGCGGATTTACTGTCAAGAAACTTTTTGGAAATTAAAGAAGAGAGTGAACAGAAGTTGGAGAGGGTAATACATGCAGTTGAGTAGTTAAACAGCCAAATAAATTGAATTTATATTTTATATTAATTATTTTGAACCTACTCTATTATTAAAAATTGTGATTTGAGTTTATATTTTATATTAATTATTTTGTACTCATGTTATTAGAAATTTGAATTTGAATTTATAGTAACTAATTCTATAATATTGTATTAGAGATTCAATTTTGTATTCATAGTAATGTGTTGTTTAAGCTTTAAGGGGAGGATGTTGTATATGGTGCAACACTGTCCATAATGTTGTCATCAGACTAACCTAAAATACAAGATGTATAGTAATAAGAGCACAATAAAAAAGTAGTTGTAAAAACCATGTGTCTGTTAATATATTAAATAGTTAATAAAGACAAAATACTAATTAAGAATAATAATAAAATACAACACACCCAATTACAAATGACAAAGTTTATTTTATACCCAACGCATTTCATATGTTGAAATTGGCTAGAAATACATTGGGGAACATAAAAGAAATACATTCAAACAAAGGGAAAATTATATGGAGTTGCATTGAAAATTTACATTTTATACAACAAGAACTAAGTTTCAAATAATAAGTATATTCTCTCTTATAAGTTTTCCCAAAACCATCTAGAGATTTTTTCGCTCGTATAAGACAGAGGTATGGATTTAATAATAATCCCAATGTTCAACAATTCAAAACTGCTATAAATCAGATCCTTATGAAAAATGCAATAAAATGTCAGACAAATGGAAACTGCAACACATTTGATGACGATCTGTTCGGATCTATACTAGATTTTAAATGGAATAGGAAATTAACATTAATTGACAATGGTGATAAAAATGACGCAAAAATGATTTATGATGAAACTAGGAATAGGTGAAAATTGTTAAATTGTAGAAATTCCCTTATGAAAGATGCTAAAGACAATGTTTTATTTTACATTTCAGGATTTATTATTAGAAAAATTATCCTAAAAATAGAATGTAAATCATGTATTACTGCTCTTTTAAGGAAATCCATTGACCATGATTATTGTTCTTCAGATATTTATTTGTGATTTATTAACTCCAAAAACCGTGGTGGTCTTATCTTACTCTCCGATAGGTTTTCAAAGTTATTGTTGAGGCTGGAAAAATGTTGCTGTTTTATACAGATAATTTAAAAGATTTAAATATTTCTAACTTCGAAGGAAAAATAATTTTGAGTTGCAATAACTTATTAGCATTAAATAATAATATTTTTAGTGATTTAATATGTGAGAACATATCATTATTAGACCGTCCTCATAAAATGGTTTTGATACAAATAATTATAAAAAAATATTTGAGTATACGTTTACATACATATGGAAAAATGTTTTCTACTAATATACTTAACCCTGTGAATAAACGCCACACGCTGACTAAAGCTGTTTTATTTTATCACCAATAAGCCTTTTGTTTATTATATTTTAAGTTTTTAATTTTATTTAGTTTTGTTAATTTATTTTCATAAAGTTGTTCACTTACAAGTTTATACAAATAGTGTTAATTGTTAAAAATATTAATTAAACTTTTGTATCTACATTCTACATAAATAAATATATTAAAATAACAAAAAATATTTGTTTTCACGTTGAGACATAAAAAACAATATTATCTAGGTATATAGTTTACACACACATGTAAAAGAAAAGTTGATATCAGTTACAAAATAAAAAGTTAACAAAAAAAGTGTACCTACCTAAATAATTCCAACATAAATGTCCATATTAATTCTTCACACTGCTATAAATCAATAAAGTAAATGGATATTTCATAGTTTAGGTATGTAACAAAATATAATATTAAGCAATATTTTGAATTAATTAAATTTCAGAGATCATTGTTCAGACTAAATTATACTTATTTGATTAAATTGATTAATTAATATACTACACGGACTAAGATATCTTAGTCCGTGATATACTATGACAACTGAATACTGATAATATTGTTTTGTAAACATTGCCTACTTTGTAAATGGCGGCCACAGATATATAAAAATCATAGATATTAAACTAATATCATTGATATGTTTAATATCAATGATAAAAATACTAGATAACCGACTTGGAAATGATTTTGAAGCCCACAAAATGGCCGAAATTCTCTTATCTAAGAGGTAAATGTTTACATTTTCACAACACTGATACAGGATATCATTGTTATCAATTTAATATTTATCATATTATGAGTAGCAGACTTTCTAAGTTCACGATTTTTATAATTCATATTATTAACTTTAGTCTCATTAAACACTAAGCAGTATACATATAAATAAATATAAATTATTAATAAGTACAATAAAGTGTCAATTTATAAAGTAAATATTACATTAATTGTAAAAATTTGTTTAAATAAATCTTTTTGCTAATACATTTTTAAAAAACAATAATTTAAAAACCAATTATTATTAGTATAATTATTCTATAATTTTATATACCTTTATAATTTTTGAAATACTATTTGCTATTGTATTTACATTGTTCAAAGTAAGATATAATGAAATAAATATATTTTAATGTTTATGTATAGATTAAACATTTTATGCAATTCAAACAACAATCAAAGGTAATATATTTATTGATATTTGAAGGTAATAACTGGTAGGTAATTTAATAATAATACAAATATCTAAAACAAAATAAAATAGGCATATCACCAAGTTTAATAATAATAATAACAAAAATATTTAAATAAAATAAAACTGGCATATTGCCTAGTTTATTAATAATAAAAATAATCAAACAAAATAAAATAACTGGTATATTAACGAGTTAATAATAATAAAAATATTTAAAACAAAACAAAACAACTGGTATATTAACTTCCAAATTCCAGCCTTCACCTTATTTATTTTCTTTTATATTAAATTAAATCAGCGGTTCTCAAACATTTTTTTTTGCGTACCACGTAGATGTATTATTAATCAGTTACGTACCACTAATGACTATAAATAGAACGATCCAAATTGTCAATTAAATACTTTACTTTTTAGTTAAATACATTTATTTTAAGTAATATGGCAGTAAAATACTACAATATAATTGTTTTTATTCATTAGTTTTTTTAAAATAAGATATGAATTAAATAACAAATTGTTAATGAGATCAGATTCGAATATTTATTTTTGATTTTCCATAACAACATAAACGTTTATTATTATATTTAGTTCATTTATAAAATGAACTCAGATCAACCAAATTCAAGTTATTGTGTATTTGATAAGCTTGAAACTTTTTTATTAAACATGTTTATTTACATTTTATTGCTCGTTTGTTTTAATAAATAATATTATTATTGTTATTATTAATTAACTAAAATAATAATAGAATTTAAGATTATAACTTTAATCTAAATGTGTACGATGTATTATTAATACATTTTCAATAGTTTTGTTTCCCGCCATAACATTATTACGGTTTATCATTTTATCATAATATATATTTTATAAACATTCACCTCTTAGATAAGAGAATTTCCGTCATTTTGTAGGCTTCATAATTTTTACATTGTAGGAATTATAGGGAGTCGTCTATCTAGTATTTTTATATATCTGTGATGGCAGTAAGTTGACTTCAACGATAAGGAGACGGCTATCTAGTTGTTGTCATAGATATTAAACTAATGGATGCGGCATAACACAAAAATCTGTAAGCTAACATAATTCATACTATTATTAACCGCTAGATGTCATAATTGATAAAATATTAGATATTATTATCTGTACATATCATGTTTTCTCTCTCTTACAAGAGTTTTACTTTCCTTGTCACACAGAAGATGTGTGCGAGTGAGAACCATCGGTTCTCTCTCCGTTATGTTGGCCTAAACAGTGTATGTAGAATGTATAAAGGAATGCCGTATCCATATGTTTAATATCAATGAGTTGTTGTATATATCTATGGTTATAGTAGTGTGGCGACACCGATTGTCACCACTTTACTGGTCAGTCCGCCCGACCGATGTGACCAGTTTCGACACGTGAATTTTACCCTTTATTTTATATTCGTTAACAATTATTTGAATTATATACGTTTTTATGTTTTTATTAGTATACGATTAATGTGAATTTTATACACAATTAAAGATATACGGGTTGCACATCGACTACTGCTAAGGTGATAAACGAAATGACTATTGCAAATAAATAAGGTGTAGCACTCCAAGCGGATATATTTCATATTATAATTAATGTTTTATGGATACATCATTTATATTAAACTTCAAAATAAGTTCTAAATTTTGACACACGGGTGCTAGTACTTATTTTTTTCAGCTGTTGTGTACACTCATTTTGTAAATCAATCTGAAAGCCGAATATTGTAGGGCGATGTGCAACCTGTACATCTTTAATCGTGATTTTATATACGTATTTATTGGCGCGATGCAGCGATCGCGTTCCCCACTCCGCGCCGTTCTCGCGAAATCGGCCCGGAGAAGGCTCCGGCGACCGGCACCGATCGCGCGCGAAAGCTCGCTCTCTTTGCACACGACGTTCGACCGAGCTACACCACGACAAGTCCATCCGACTATCTTTTCACCGACCCGATCCGCTATGGATGATGCGCTTTTCCACGTGGGTATGTGACCACGACTACGCGCACCGACGATCGCGAATTACGACGACCGACACGCTTTTCGGTCTCGACACACCCCCCGCGATTACCACGACGAACGAGCACTCTACTCGAACGAGGATTCGACCCGCTCTCGTCGCGTCGGTATACACGTCCACGACGTTCTCGATCTCCACGACTTGATTTTCGATATCGCCGACTCTCGTGTATCCGCTTATACGCTCACCAAACCAACACGAACCCGCGTGCGTCCCGACGCTTGCAACGCACGCCCGAGCATTGAGCACCCGAAGAAACGGCAATTATTATTTATTGTACGTCCAGTCATCCGCGCGACATTATTATTTCACGACCATAAAGTTACCATGTTTTTTTGTGAATAAACGAACTTCGACGCGAACGCGTCACACGAATGAAATCACGTGTGGCACTTTTTACCTCCATGCCTGTCTAGCCTCCACAAAAATCCTTCCTTATCGCTCGTGAAACGGAGTCAGATCGACGACGATATGTTGGCAGTGAGTATTGGACCGGTTGGCAAACTTGTGCCACAACCGCGGTACCCAAACACGTCTTATACCCGCCACAGTATTTTAAAAAAATGTTATGACTGCTTTTTAAAAATAAACAACTTATGATTTGTTACGTTCGATTATCGTGTTACCGTGTGTTAAATAATAACCAGTAGATACTCAATAGATGCCTACTAAATATTAAGGTATCTATATATAAATACGTATACAGATGTCTATAGTCTATAATAGGTAGTATGAAATGATAACATTAAAATGATAAAAGAAGATATCGTATACACTTAAAAATCCGTATAAATACACGATCGTGAATAATAATTATTATTGGAAAGTTGACATAATACATAATATGCGGACTTTGACACTTAAATACTCTTTCGTTCGCATAAGGTAAGCACACAAGAATAGATAGAATACTCTAAAAATGTATAATAAAATTAAAAATTCTATTTCAAAAAATTATTGTAGTAAATTATTTAAAATTTATAATATTATGTTAATATTTGGGGAGTACATGTGGTCTGGATCGTCCTAAAACCAGCACTGGTTTTATCAATATTATGTATAAATGTATAGTTACCTATATTTTAGTTAAAAATATTTCACCCACTAGTGTAGTAAAAAATGTTGTGTTGAGTAACTCCAAAATGGTATTGTAGTATAATGTAAAATCTATATAAATAATATAAATTTTGTAGATGGGAAACTAAATCTACCAGTCTTCCAAATTTCCAAGTCCTTTACTCTATTTTAGTAATTTTACAACAAATTGGTAGGTAGGTTATTTTATACTTCAAAGTATAAATAGTACAATATTTATATTTTAAATATATTATACTGTATTAGTCTAGAATACCTAGTAAGTATTTGGATTTATGTATAAGAAAAAATAGTATTTTTAAATTGAGGTATACAAATCTAAACTCTTTAGCACAGTAAGAATATGTGGTGATAGAAGAAAAGTTTATATGGATTATTTAAGTAAAAAGTTACCCATACGTGACAAGATACTAGAAATGTACATAGAAAGTAAATATTGGACAGTTTTCTTTTATAACAAAATACAATAGAGTAGGTATATATAATATATATATATAAAGGCACTTACCTTTAACATATAAACATAAAAAACCAATAATCAAATGTTGGGCAAATAATATTGGTAAGAACTCAATTATTATACAACTTGTACTAAATAGCAAAACAACATCAAATGTAATGTAATTTACGAAATTTATACTGAAAGATAATGAATTAATTCTCTATATGCAATGGCTAAGGTTATAAGGTTTTTAGAAGTACAAACTGATATTGAAGGCCGATTTTTCTTATCAAAAAGCCCCTTGTTTACATTATGACTATGGATGATAAAGAATCAACGACCATCGATTTGAGTGTTTTGTAAATTTATAATGAGTATTACAAAGTAGTATTTTAATTTGTTATGGTTTATGTTAAATATATCAGTGGCGGCTATCCTATAGTAAAGGTGTAGCTCTTGGTACATTTTAATTTTATGTGGGTTGTCTACGTAATTTTTCGTATACGAATAATATAGAATATTTTAACAGTATTATTCATAGAAGTAGTTACTATATGGAATGTAAATTATATATTTATAGATGTGTTATTTTATTAATGTGATTTAAAATTAGTACAACTGTTGTGTTATTTGATATTGCTGCTATAGGAAGTCGGCTGTCTACTTGTATTATATGTCTGTGAGTTACACTAATGCTTCACATAACACAAAACTACACAACAGTCAATAGCCAATCATTAGTTTATTTTTACCAATAATCTGAGACTCAATATTAGATAACATCGATATAGACTTTTATATTTGTGTATTGTAATATTATTTAATACAATGTGGGCACACTAGAACGAACATTGTTGTCGAATATGTTCGTTGATGATGTTAACTACTTATAATGCGCATACAATATTCAAATGTTTGCTCGACATGCAGTATTTGAACGATCATTTAAGAAAATGTTTAGCAATGTTTTCTTTTATATATACATGATTTACAAAAAAATTAGTTTTAAATTAAGGAGGGAAATCTTGAACAAACGCTGTTGTTGAACATTTCAAAGCACAGTAGCACTAGTATGCCGAGTCAGGAAATATTATCAACAAACATGTTTGACAACAATGTTGATCCTAGTGTGAACCTAGCTTTAACTTATAAAGCTTCAATAATAAAAGTAGCTCGAATGCATGATTTCTGTTTTAAATTCATACTTTTGGTGAATACCAATCAATCATATTATTTTATATTTTTTAATCAATTATAATATATAATTTACAACCTAGCATTTGTTGCGTACACTTTGGTAATATTGTATGATTGTTAATCAAAAGGTAATAATAATATAATATAATATAATTATATAATTTTAATCTATTAATTTGATATTTTGATTAATAATATAGTCTATTTTTCAACTTTTAATGTTTTTATTCATACATACTACATAGTGTATACACCTTAGATTATACAAATAGTTCTTGGTACAGAATGAAAAAAATGTTTTAAAACACTATTGCTAATTCAGGAAAATCAAATGTATTCTAATAATTGTAATATATAATTATAAAATAAAATAAATCAATAATAATTAATATTAAGCTTTTATTAATGCAACATTAATTTTAAACCATAATCTCTTCGGTTTCTGAGGTTATTTTATAACTTGGAAGATCCTGAAAATGATAAACAAAAATGAATACAAAGATATTATATAATTAGGTTTTAATACATTTAAAAATGTGAAATATTTTTATTATTAGTAATTGTCACATTAATTATTGAGTAAAATGTGATTACTCTCTCTCTCTCTGGTGAATACTTTAAAATATAGTAGGTTATAACTGTTTTAAGTTTTATCTTAACAATTGTAACATGGCATGGAAGTAATATCTTAGTACTTTTTAAAGTATGTGTAATTGCAGTTTTCATTAATTAGCTTGGCATAGCTTATTGTTTAACGCAATAACATTTAACAATGGCTGTAAATGTTTTATACTGTTTACCAAACCTTCATAACATTTTAACTAAATATGCTTTACACTAATAACATATTACACTATGGCATCAAGAATTAAGAACACTTAAATAGCTAATATAGTAGTTTCCATGACAAAATAGATAGGTATGATCACATCTTTACTGATACGCACATTCTCCTTCAGACCCAGTCTTTTACTCAGTTCTCGGCTTCTCATTAGTCGTATATTATTTTTATATGAAATTTGTTTACGAGAACAGAAGTAGGCGTGGTGCGCTTGGATCAGACGAGAACACGTACCGATGTGATCATACCTATCTATTTTGTCATGGTAGTTTCTATGAGATTTTTTAATATGGCAACTAATATTTTAACATATTGGTAATTACTGCTAAAAATATTTTTCAAAAAAATGAATGAAATACAGTGAAACCTTGATAACTCAAATCGGCTGGGGGCAAATAATAATGAGTTAGGTATCAAAAAGTTGACTTAAAAAGATTTGAGTTATCAAGGTTCAACTGTAAAACATAGATAGTAAAACATATTGAAAAAATTACTTCAAATTCTACAATAGGGTCTGGTTTTGAAAAGTTCTTGATTTCTGCTATAACTTGTAGGCGGTTTTCCGTAAAATCTTCTGCATAAAACCATTTAGCATACATATATAAAATATATGTACTTATCTCCTTGGCAGAAAAATCTTCAATTATCAAATGAAAGTCATCATTCATACTTTTTATAATTTGATCCATTAGTTTGTTATTACAATCTTTACCTAAATTATAATAAATTAATATTAATTTAAATTTAATAATTAGTAAATACCAATAATTTATTATTTTATATTCTTTATAAAAATTAATTAACATTAAACACCAAAAACTATCATTTGCATTTAAATAATAAAAGCATAATTAATACAGTAGGGTTGTGAAGGATTAGAATTAAAATATAGTAGACATGAAACAATATTATAACTATAGAGTGTTTATAGTTATTAAATAAATTAATAAAAATATAAAAGATCCAAGTACAAACCATATATCAAAATACAGTCGAATACATTCTTAATTAATTTCCTTATATCATTATTCAAAGTCTTGCGTTGAACTTCTGGGAGACCATCAACAACGGACTTAAAAAAAAATCATATTATAAAAGTAACACTAATGAAAATGATAACCTGTAATAAAGCTACACTCACTCTCATTTCTCGCCAATTGTTGAACAGTACAGATATTATGTTTAGGAAATTTACTCCAACGTTCCATTTAAACTTGTTTTCTTCCAATTCCATTTGGGTCCTTGAAGTCATCATACTCATCAACAGTGGTTGATCGAAACAAACAGACAACAGTGAGTTATAAAGATCGAAATAGATGTTTAGAAAGATATATTTAAATAACGACGACCTATCAAGGCGGCAACTACGTAAAAACTGATAGTATGAGTGCAGCATGAAATAGTATGAGATGCCGGGTTACTTGTAACAGGTATGTTTGTACTTGTT
>VUJU01004476.1:0-18416 GCA_009835225.1 Aphis craccivora
TATCGTTATTTAATTTATATTATGTGTTATTGTTTAAAGAACACCATAAGCATTGGTACTAGTTTATAGAGCATTAATTTAGATTTTACCTATTTGGGACTATCTGTAACATATGTGTAGTACGAAAATTTGAATATTTTAGGGACTGTCGTATATGATATACACGATATTACATTTTATATTGATGTGATGTGTGCCAATTTACTACACGTGTGTATATAGGTCAGGTCTTATATTATAGTGGAGACTTTTGTTTCCGCGCGTGCACGTGCATTATACTACACCAATTATAAATTTATAATTATAATAATATCAGCGATCATTGTTTGTGTCGTACACATTATTAATTATGGCATTTTATATTCGAGTAGACTAGTTATTATGACGACGCACGCGACGCGATGACATCGTCTGTCGACAATAGAAACGTAATAAATGTACAAGTGTTCAAGTGCATACCTATTATATTATTATACACATACATTCTGCACAAGTATGGGGTTCGATTGAGATGTCGATCCGCACATTTAAATACGTTTAATTTGAACAAAACTAAAACTCATAGTATCTACACCTATATTTTGTATCTTCTGCAGTGTTCGTACTTTAATAGAGGTTTGTACAATGTGTGTATGTACTGTTATGTATATCGCATCGTTTATAATATATCTATTATAGTATCCACGTAGTAAAACTGCAATTGATAAATTTGCATTTTAATCTGTTAATAGCGATAACGTATTCTCTTGCACAGTAGAACAGATTTTCAGACTGATTTTCATTTGAATAATAATAATAATAATATATAGGTATGTATACCTTTATGTAATATGTATATTATGCATTGTGTAGGTCGAACTATGATTTCAGAGTGGAACGATGCATGTATTGATTTTTTTACAATGACTAAAAACGAGTTGTTTTTACCGAACGCAAAATTGTTTCATATTGCAATACGAGTTTGGTCTGGTAAATTTTTTTGGGTTGCTTGATTTATAGATTTTTCTGAAATACTCGAGTCCCAATGAAATAAACGTATTGGTGATTACACAAATCGTATGCAGATAAATTGAAATCGAAAAACTTTATTTGTGTATGTTACTCTTTAATCATAAAGGTACAACTCATGCACCTACTAGGAATTTCGTTTGAACTAAAATACTCGGATTAATGCTTAACGTTTTTGTGTGTTTTGTTACTTCAACGTCCCTTTACATGATTTATCATTGAAAAAAGATGTTCAAGACTTAAACTTTGAGGTTATAGTTTCTGATGGAAAATTGAATGTAGTTGATACGTTTGCGAGGTTCTTAGAAAGTTAAAAGTTCCAAATATTTTTCATAATAATCGAGTAAAACTTTTCACAATTTTATTCACTATGTGACCTATACTAATAAATTTAAAATAATTAATTAATTGAATAATACCATTAATATCTGTTTTTTTACGATTATTATTCATTTTCGAAAGTACACGGTTTGCATTACAGAAGTTACAGCCGACGATACTGTCCAAATTTTAAAGCGACAAGTATAGGTACAAACATTTTAATTTTTCACTAAACATTTTTTAAATCAAAATTTTTAATGTACGTGTTGTGATAAGCTAATACGATTTCGACCGTAATCGGATAAGAAAAAATATGACATAAAAACGCGCATTTTTATTGTTTTTTGTTTAAATACGAACTCTATTTTTATTACGATCGAAATATTAATTGTTTAATTGTTTTGCGATTTGCAGGACACGATTGTGATTGCAAGCCGTTATTGTAATACAATTTAAAAGTGTACACACTACACAAACATTATAATGTATAACTAATTACGTTTAGGTACTAATATTTTTCTGTCACGCGCACCCATCATCACGCTTTACATGTAAAGTGAGGTCGGTGTTTAATTACTGTTACGCAGACCTCGGATCGACGGTAGTATTTTTTTTTTCTGTTTGAACGGCCATACGGTATACAGGTAGTTACCGCTGACATACCAATTTAAGTGCGTTACAAATATTTATATAATATTTTATTTACAATATATACCTACGTGAAAAAACCGCGGATAAAATAATAATCAAACTGCGTTTTCGTGTTGAATAAAACACGGGAGCGTGTGTAGAGTGTGTTGGGCGCGCAAACTCGCGCGTGCACGCAACGTAAAAAACATATTTTTTTACAAACGTCGGTGGTCACATTATGGTTAAAATTTTAATTTTGACAACCGTTTGAACCGTGTTGAATAAGACATGTTCAATGTTGGTACACCACCTAAGTGTACATTCCCTTCCCCTATAGCAGCTTTAGCCAGGTATACGGTATAATACTTATACTATATACACAATTAACTTACTACCTACTTATCGCTGCAGCTTTAAATAAATTCATAAGTCTATAACACAACGGTGTGAGTTAAATCGAAGTAAACGCACACACAGAGACTAATACTTATCTACTCGTATATAAAAATAATGGTGTAGTATAACCTATTAGGTATAGATTACATATTATTGCGTAGATATATCGTAAGTCGTAACTGTTTTAGATTCTGACGATGACGAGGGAGGTACCTATTGGTTTTATTATTAAGTTATAGGGAGGTTTCTTCAACTAAAAGTTTTTTTTTTGCGGCAGTAAAACTATAAAAACCTATTCAATCGATTGAATCCGCAGACAGTGTTTTAGAACGAGCGCTTTTTAAATTTTTCAATAGCTGGGCAGCTTAAAAAATGCATTGGAAAAACCTAGAAAAACGCAGCTTACGGCGGCATGATCGTTTTTAAGTAATTTAAAAATATATCTAAACTGTTTTGTTTCTAGTATACCGCAGACTTTGCTAAAAATAAAAGTATTTTATTGTCACAGGTCATTTTTGTAAAAAAACATAAATGTGAAAATTTGATGCTAATAACTATAAATAGGCATACATTTAAAAATGTCGATAGTTATAAATTTTGAATAATAAACTAGAATTGAAGAAAAGTTTGTAGTTAAAATGAGCAGATGGACCAAATTTTTTTTTAGAAATATTATGTTTTTAAATACTTAAAATTATGCAAAACAAATATTAAAAAAAAAAAATAATAATCATTGTTTTCGAAATAATTATAACTTTTATGAGTATTTTACGTCAAATGAGTCACTCGGTATACAATATTATTTCAATATAATTATTATTACATCACTATAATGTTATTTCGTTTATAGTGTTTATACATTGCATGTGATGTTGTACAGAGTACAAACTGGTATTGTACATTACAGTATTAAATGTAACTTGTATAATATTTATATTTAAAGTACTTATTGCTTTTTCTTGGAGTAAAAAATTGACTAAGAGGAGCATTTTCATACTATGAATAATATATATGTGTGTGTGTGTGTGGTATTTTATAACTCACATTGTTTGTTTCTTTGATTTGGACGGAAATAGTATTAAATTAAATTTGATTTGGCGTCTTACGTAAATTTAGGTGCATATATTATTATTGTCCGCATACACATTTGTTTTTTATTGGCTCCTGTAATATTATGTTTATATATTTAACAAAAGGGCATCTTATAGGTAGTTCTGTAGATAAAAATACACGCCTCGTTACGCAGGATAACGGCGACACCATTCCTGCAATATCTTCATCCACTTTAAATAACCGATATAATGAACGTACGTGCAAATCGTTCGGTTCTCATGAAATGTATTTGAACGCGATCCTTTTTTTTTTTATATATAAGCCTTTTGGTAAATATTAAACGGACCTTAAATATAGTATATAACGGAACGTCGAAACGTGATCATACGAACTGATCGTTTTGTCTCGTTTAATGGTCAAAGCTAGCTATGTCTTCAGCAGTGGTTTTTTTTTTTTATTTATGATCGTACGCAATCTGATATATTATAATTTCAATGCATCTTCGATCTAATCAACCGTGTTAGGTTGTTCAATTTAAAAGCATAATTTATAGGTAGGTTACATATAGATACGTACAATATTCATAGGTATTCCGGTATTCGTAATTTTTATTGTTTAAACCAAATTTTCGAATCCACATCGGGAAATATTTAAAAGTTGTCCTATAAATATTAGTTTATGACTTACAATTCGCATATGTTTTCAACGTGACAATAGCTTTTAAAAATATAATTCAACATTTTTAAAAGTTGTATACAAATAAAAATAACTTTTTTACGTCGTAAAATTTCCATAAATCTTCAAATTTATAAATCTCAAATTCTATAAATCTTGTTTTAGAAAAAATGTATACATTTTTTGGATTTTATATTAATTTTTGTCAAATCATACGGTAGTTTGTAGGTAATTATAAACAAACTATACTGCACTTGCGCAGGGTATGCTGTTTTTACTTTTTAATATTTCTATACTTTATTTTTAGGCTTTTAAAATTGTTTTAATAATTAATGCTATTATGAGTAGACTGTAGAGAAAATGATATTATGATAATAAGTCGCATAATACTTAACTACATTTTTGAAAACTTTCGCATTTATTTATTAGTTAATATTGTTAAAAGCTTGATGGATTATAAGGTTATTGTTTTCTGTTACGTTGCTCCAGTAAGTTACTGCGGAATAAAAGTGTGTTTATATTTTTGGTATTTGCTATTTGGTACAATTTTTTTATAATATCTTGATATATATAACGTGCAATTTAAATGTATATGTTATTTATTATTAGTTGACAAGAAATGTCGATAAAAAATGTGTATATAATATTATTATCGTGCACTCCACGTTGTTATAATTATATGACAGCAGATTAGGGGAAAATGTTATCGTCGGAAAAATGTTTGCTCGACGACTCATAATACACACAATCGCCTACGTGATGCCTACCAATTATATGATAGTGTCGTTTCGAGAAAAACACCGAAAGAAAATATTGTTTAACTATACACATAATAATAATATAGCGCACTAGTATACATAGCATAATATGCAAAATTTGAACCTGTGGAATATTATTTAAGTTTACCATATACCTTAAACGCACGCAATATATCGACAGAAATTTAACAATCATTTCTTATATAAAAACAATAAGAGTCTTAAAATAATAATAACGTATGTATATTACATACAAGTGGAAGGTCACTGATTATAAACACAAAATGTCGAAAATTACTTGACCTATGAAGCTGAAATTTGGCAGGTAGGGGATATTAGCTAAGAACGGATTAAGCGACTTGGTCGAATTAAGGGGGTCTAAAGGCTATCGCGAGTTTGTACGAAAGTCCTTTGTTTTTGCTGTTTGAGACATAAATATGAGTAATTCTGGTTTAATCCTGGTTAAACGCCAGGGGTAATTTATGTATAACTTACGATAGCTTTAGACCCGCCGCTTAATTAGAAGATAAAATTGGTAATATTTTATAAATCTATTATTTAACGATGGGCGTCTCCGCGTTCCGGCGCGTTTCAAAACAAAGCCCATTTCATGTTTATGGTCAGTGAGTGAATGAGTGAAAAATTAAATTATAAGCCAACATTATCGCATGAGATAAGTGCATTATTGGCCATATAAAAAAGGTGTCGAGGCTTTAGATAGAACACTTCAGGATATTAGTTGTTGTAACTGACTTTTGGTCGGAATTACAGTTCTATTGACCGGGGACTTCAGACAAACTTTGTTTGTCATGTCATGCGGAACACGCGCACACTAAGTCAAGACCTGGCAGGCCTGTTTTAAATCTTTATTCTTATGGCTTAAAGTAAATGTTATATGTATTCAAGAGTGAATGTACATGTTCTCTTATTTTCTCTATTACAATTTCATGTTTAACAATATTATTCTACGAACTTACATCTAAAAAAGGCCTTGATTTAATTTTAAGTTATATCCAAAAGCAGTTGCAAATTGCAACTATATTTTTTTCAAGAGAAACACTAGGTAATCCAAATACTAATAAATAAAAACAATAAAACTATTGGTGTTTAAATACAATTAATTTGGTATACTATTTTTGATTGTTCGTTATTTTTTTTTTTTTATTTCGTAAAAAATTCAATGACCAAGTATATTTTATGCGTTATAAAACTTATTAAATGGTCTCTATGAGAATATAAAACTGAAAAATGACAAAGCATAATCATCATTACTTTTTTGAAGCGGAACCATATAATATTTATAAGTATTGTTTTAATTTAGTTCGTAGTAAAAATAACTTAAAAACACTGAAAACTTAATCGATATTTAAAATACCTAGTTGGTTATAAATTAAATAATATCGAAATTAATAATATTTCGCTATTCAGAAATTTTGGCTGATATTTGATTAAAAAAAAATGTCTCTATCATAAATCAACTTTATCTATAACCATTAACCACATATAACTAGTAGACTCTTCGCTCACAGGATATTGGTGTCTCGTATATTATAGGTGTATAGGGATGTCCTATATCTACGAGTTATACCGACTGTTAGTGGTTTATCTTGTAACAGATGTGTGTGTAAGGTATAAAGTGTGTGAGCGATTTTGTCACGCGCGTAAATTAATTGTCGAGTCTGGATCGCTGCTGTGACGAGTACCTAGCTGATTGATGGCATGTAATTTACACACGGGTAGGGCGGAATTCGATGAAGAATAAGCACACTACTTACTGACTTTGATATTTTTTTGAATTTATATCAGTGGTTCCTAATAGGTGGTCTGACTGTACGACTGTATACAAATTAATTTACATACCATTTGAATCATAAAATGAACTATACATTTATAAAATATACAAACTGTATGTATTTTCTATGTTTCGTTCGATTGAATAAACAAGTGCGATGGCCTTCTGATTTTTAATTGCGATGTAAAATGAGTATTTATAGTTGTAGAGTTGATAAAAAATGACCGTTTTAATCGTTCAAAACGTGTTTTTTTCATCCGTTTTTTAAACTGTTCTAAACGTGATTTAATCGATTTTAATACTAAATAAAAAGATTGGTATAGGACATAGGTGTACTTACCAAAATAATAATAATACATTTATAATATAATGTATGGACTTCACTTGATTAATTTAGATTTTTAAAACAAAATTGTTTAAACATCTCAATTCTGGTTTATAACTGTAATATAATTATGTACCCACGGCTTCCAGGCACGCCAGACTTTGGTTAAATATGGTTGTAATTAATTTGTAGGTGTTCTGTATCTTTAATCATCGATTTTTTCCTCGTTGACTTACAATAGCAATATATTAATATAACTTAATCACATTTAACAAATCGAAACGTATAAGCAAAGACACAAAAGGTGATTTGTGATGTGTATCACTCATTATCTTGAAAACTTTAAACTATTTTGTAAATTATTTTTATTTACATGATTTTATATTTTAGCAAAAATATTTTTAAAATAAAAACAATTAAATTTTCTACGATTTTTTTATCGTTATCATTCTCAAGTATTTTATTTTTTGAACGTTAACATACATTTTTGATTTCATACTCTGAAGTAGAATATTTCTCTGTATATTCTAAAACATATTATAAATCGATTTTCAAAAGAGTAATTGATTACCTAGTTATAAGTTTGAATTTAGATAAGCAGCATAGTAACCTTTTGCTTTACCTTTTGTAACCCAGTGCAACTTTATTATATCCTTTTAATATTGACTCATATAATAATTATAATAAGAAGATAGCTGAAAATATGTTCTTCTATAGTTCTATGTTTATTAATCATAAATAAATAAATATAGTAATAACTGTTAAAAGTTTTAACATAATAACTGTTTTAAGTTTTAACTTAAAACTGATATTGAGTTATTCAATTATCATGAGTTGACGTGAGTTAATAATACATTATTTGGAGAGTGACTTGATGCCATACATGTAAAAGGAGGTTGACATATCTGTCAAAAATGTAACTTATTAATTTGGCTCTTTTACTTTAATATCAATACAACCCATAATTTAAAATATTTTATGATCATAGTGTATTAAAATATAATATGTTTTAAATTTAATCCAATAAAAACATTCCACGTCAATTTTTTATTTTTTCGTTTACGAGCACTCAGTTTAGAAAACTTAATTTTGTATAATACGATTATACATTATACAATATACAATTTACACTATAATAAATATAAAATATTATTTTATATGATATCATCAAATAGGTACGTATATATAAAGTAAGCCGAACTCGGTCGGAATCATTTTTAGAATGCGTCGCCGTCATATACCCGACAACGGCGGTTAACGCGCGATGATGATTTATCGTTGCTTTCAAAATTGACAAGTCAGCTGGCTTACAGTAGGTATTTTAACTGAACTTTCCGGAACCACGATATCGAGTATTAAAACGGTGAGCTCATTTCACACCGAGTTGTTTGGGTTTGATATAGTCGACAGTCGAGTCCAAACTAGAGGTAAATCCACGCGATTTCTGAGATAAGAGAAACTGTGTACCTACATAGTTTGTAAGTGCCTATAATATCCCAAACATAATATTATATAATATTATGTTTTTGTAAAATATATATTACGAATGTAAAGATTCAAAAAGAACACTGTATATTTGCCGTACGTAAATTGACCATTTTAGAAATGCTTCGTGGAACATTGTATCATATCACGTCATACATCGCATTCTTTAAATGCACAAAAAAGTTTATATTTATTAGTTTATATATGTTTTTATTTTGTATTTTCATTTAACTAACGTCAGTCGGTTTTTACTTCAGTATTGATATGTAACTTACATAATGTAAGTACCTATATACAAACAAAATAAAATGTTAAGAATACAATAAATGTATGTATAACAACATTGAAAATAATAATTATACCAAAGTTCAAAATTATATAAACATTTTTAATATTGAAATTATTCTTGTTAGGGGTGCATATTTTGTAAAATTGCTTCGGACAATAGTGATAGGTAAAAAAATCTTTATTTCGAGTAGGTATTATACCAGGTAACCAAGTAGGTACATACGGACGCTAAATACAAGCGAGGGATATAGGTATTGATTTAAAATCCATTAAAATAATCATTCTTATTTTATATATTTATATATTTGAATTATTAGTTATTTAGTTAAAAATTAAAATTAAAAGGAAAATTTATTGGTATTTATTCCAAACATGATTTGATTTAATAATTTATTTATTTGAAAAAACAGTGGACCAACATTTGGCAGGTTTTAAATATGTATATATTATACTTCAATTTAAAGTATAATATTATCATATTCACATTTTTGTTGCTAAATTTTCATTTAAAAACAGTACTTATACTACTTAAAACATGCAATAACAAAAAATTAGGTTTCAACGGTCTTTGGAAATTATGTGCCTGTATTGGCTGCTGGTGAAATCGACGAATCCCATTTCAATCCTCTGATTCTTATTACAGTAATAATACAAAAAATAAAAGTAGACAATTAACGTTGAAGGTACTAATTAAAATTTTAATCCGAATGATCTTTCATAATTATTTATTAATAGGTAATAATTAAATTTAAATTGATAACAATAATTTGTAAAATAAATCATTTTTTAGTTTTTCAATATTTTAAACAATCACAGTCTCATTGTAAAATAAATCGTCAAATGAATATTTTAATGACGTCTCTATATACAGCGTTTCTGCGTTACACCTAAAACAGTTGGTATAATCGACAAAACATATTGCCTATTATACATATATATGTGTGACATTTTTTTTTTAATTTTCCTCATTCTTCTAAGAATTTACAAACTACTCAAAAAATGTTTCACTAATTTCAGCCACTGTACACGGGCAATGACTATATTTTTCTACTAAAAATATGCATTGTATTATTGTGTCTTACAATGAATAACTATTATAGGTATCCTGTAGTGAAATACGATTTCACAATAAATTATGAAATTATTAAAATACATAAAACGATAGGTACTGTTACCTAATATAGTAAAAAAATGCAGAAATCAAGAGACGCGCGAGTGTCTATAACAACGCGTTTTTGATATTCCCGAAAGTGCCAACCTACCTATGTTTAAAACGATAACGATTTGAACACATCATCAGCGTATCGTATTATAATTACATGGACACTGGACGCTCCGATGATATAATTCCGATACTTGTTGAACTATAATTATTATGTGTGTTGTATATACGATCTGCAGCTTTGCGGCCGAGCGTGACGCGATGCAACACAATATTGCAGTCTGCGTGAGCGCGTTTTTTGCACTCACGTGCATAGGATATTATAATCCTGCACCGTGCATTCGTGCGACTATATACTATTACCCGACATGAGACGCGCGTAAGGCGCAAGCGCTATTATAACTATTATTATTATGCGTGCGAAGAATATTGCGTTTTTTTTTTTTTTTTTTGGTTTATATTTTTCATTTTCGATATTTCATACGCATCACCCCGCGCGAGTGGTGTCGATTATTAAAACGGGCCGATATTTGATTTACCCCTCCTCTTCATATCGGTTACGCTTTGGCTCTGTTATTATGTTTTTTTTTTTCACCGTGAGTTATTTAAAAATATGTTTTCGTTTTGTAATGACTTTTTGTTACGCTGCAAATTAAAAAGTTTTTAATGTACACGCGCTCATATTTTATTAAAACGACGATACGTGGTATTTTTAATTTCCGAAAAGGGGATATTTTTCAGAAAATGTTTTATGCGTCATAATTATTAAACATTTGACCACGCGTGTGCGGGCGGACCACGGCAGTTAGTTATCCGGATATAATAATGAACATTTAAAGTTTTGACAGCAGGAGGAAGAGAAAAGAACGATATTGTTAAACTGGTGTATGACATTATTATTATTATTATGATTTAATTTATTATATATTAAGCGCCGATACCGCGGCTGTGTACAAATTAAATTTAAACGCTTTCGAAACTTTAAAACATTTTCAATTTAATAACTACCCACACACGGTTGATATCCCATTATATTAATTATAATAATATGTTCAAGTGTCTGGTAAGATTAA
Source organism: Aphis craccivora (assembly GCA_009835225.1). Taxonomy (NCBI): domain Eukaryota; kingdom Metazoa; phylum Arthropoda; class Insecta; order Hemiptera; family Aphididae; genus Aphis; species Aphis craccivora. Next base: position 10,967 of record VUJU01004476.1, read on the forward strand.
GTTAAAATAATATAAAAGTACCTAACGGTCGGAATTCACAAACTTTAGTATTGTTTCGACATTATAGTCTCGATCCAATCGGCTCGGCGCAGTCGATGTTGTATTGCGTGTTGTTACATATATACAATAAATTTCAAATCAAGCATAGTATATTTGAAACGATATAAGTACTGTCGATACCACTGTTGGATATAAAATCACTTTTACATTCTTGTACATGTTTTATGAACTGACATTTAATAAGTTTACAGTGTAAACAATATATCGCATAAATTGAAATTATTGAAGTTCTGCATTGCAAAATTCTGTTTAATGAGATTAGATTTTCTTGAAAATGATTGGTTTTTAGATTCTGAATGCAACACAATGAATGTATTGATTTTAGAATGACGTGAGTTTTTTTTTTTTTTTGTTTTTGTGTCTGTGTACAGCATAACTAGTCGAAATAATGCTCCAATTTCAAACTTTGGGGGTGGTTTCCGATTCGAAAGTGAATGTAGGTGGTGCATTTGGAAGGTCATTTTTTGAATTTTCCAAAAGTTTTCAAAAAAATCGAGAAAAACAAAAAAAAAAAAAAATGACGGAAAAACGGGAATTTTTACGCAAAACCAGTTTTCGACCAAATCGATTTTTTTATATGGTTGTAATTCAACAACCAAACACTGTAAATACTTGAAATTTCACCAAATGTTAATATTAATGTTATCTATATACAGTCAAATTTTCAAAAAAATTTGACTTTTTTGATTTATTAATAGACCACTGAAATTTTCGATTTTTATGAGAATTTTTTTTAAAGAGTCAATAAAAAAATTTTGGTTGATCAAACACACTTAAAAATGTAATACAAGGCTCCTTATTAGTTTTTCTTATTGTAGCTAAAAAAAAATAAAAATCGTTAGTCACAATTTTTATTTATAAGCATTTATAGTTCAAATTTTTACGAAATCTGTCGAAAACGCGAAAATTTGCAAGTAATTTTGAAGTTGAAAAATCATAAAAATTTTTGTGTTAATAACTAAGGATTAACAATACAACACTAAGTTTTCCATTACTTTTCCTTCAAGTATCTATAGAGAAAACTCGAAGCATCATTATAGGAAAAATTTTAAGTGCGTTTGAATTTTAAGTGTTTACGAAATCGCGTTACGATAACGATTTATCCTCAGACGGTTTTAAATATTTGTTATTATGCAAAAAGTATAAGTCGTAGATACTTGAAAATTTTACCAGTTATTTAGATTAGCGTTTTCTTTACGTGATTTAAGTTTCAAAATATTTTGACTTTTTTTGAGCTATTTATAGTCAACTGAAATTTTCAATTTTTCTGAAGTGTCAATAAAATTTTTTTGGCTCTATCAAAATATTTGAAAATTTAATGCAAAGTTCCTCATAAGTTATTCTTATAGTTATTAAAAATTTATAAGAATACATAGGCACAATTTTTCTTTATTAGAATTTGAAATTCAAATATTGACAAAAATTCGTCAAATTCCTGAATATTTGCAAATTATTTTGTATAGTTCATAAAATTTTTTGTTTAAGTATAGCTAAGAGTTGAACATTTAATACCAGGTTTTTCATAAGTTGAGCTTATAATAATTATAAAAGAACTTACATTTTCGTGTATTCTGCAGGCCATTAAAACATAAACCACCTTTTTCACCAACCACTGGAAATTATATCCTAGGCTGACAAATCATCTTCGTTGAGAATCGTTTTTCGTATACGATGATAACTATTATTGGATTCAAATTTAACACTCCTATATAATATATAATAATGATCCTCACGCTACCTAATGTACAGCAGAGCGGTACCTCGTTGTCCGCTTTTTTTTTCTAAAATTAAAAACTATAGTTATCTATGACTAATACCGTTTAAAAAAAGTCTTTTAATATTACAACTATAATAACTGATAGAAATAAATTACTATAGCATTTAAAATAATATTTTCAAAGAATATAAAAATATTATAATTATAACTTGTAATATTATTGAATGTCGAAACACGACGTACCTACTTATAATGATATTTTTGTTTATATAAATAAATAAAAAAAAAAATTGTAAACTATTGATGAAGTAATAATTTATAAATATATTGTAAAAAAAAAAAATAAAAAAAAAAACGTGAGAACTCGCTCTGCTGTATTGTATGCGTTGCCATTGAGCAAGTCATTGTAATGGATGTGTTAAATATTTTGAATTCAATGATAAATCATTGACTATGAAAAACGATTTTATGTGAAGAGACCGTCTGTCAGCCTATGTTACTAAGCATATTTTATTTATTTATATTACTATTAATTATTATTATTAATTACTTTTAAGTCGATACCAACTTACCATTAAGTGGTGTGAATAGGTTCATGATATAGAATATGGACAATAATGCTTGATCTATAAATATTTTTAAAATGCCAATTGTGCTTATTAAATAATAATAATATACGTGTGTTTAAAATCTCCACAAATATTTAAAATTTCGACAAAAATACAACTAAATTTTATTATTTAAATAGTAAAGACTTGAAAAATAATTGTCTATACCTAAATTAATATTTTTTACATTTTCAACAACAAAACAAAATTGTATTTTCATAACACGTCTATGATTTTGACGAACTTTGTCAATATTTTAACTTCAAAGTTCAAACGTTTATAAAAAAAAAAAAAATGGCCTGAATACGTCAAAATTTAAGTTATTTTATAATTATTGTAAGCTAAACTTATGAAAAACCTTGTATTATATTTTCAACTCTTAGATACTTATACAAAAATATTTTTATGAATTATACCTACAAAATAATTTGCAAATATTCATGGTTTTGACGAATTTTCGTCAATATTTGAACTTCAAATGCTTTCAAAAAAATTAATTGCTGCTATGTATTTTCATTTGAAACAACATACCTACGAGTATTATGAAGGACCTTGAATTTAATTTTCACTGTTTTGAATCTAAAAATCAAAAATGATTATATCTAATAAATGCTAAAATGAATATTTTGTAAATATTCAACTTAGAGTTTAGACTCTATAATTATTCATTTTTGGATTACAACAAAAATAAAAATAAATTGATTTTGTCAACAATTATTTTGTGACTGTTTCAAAGTCAACTGACGGTAACATAAATTTAAATTCAAAATAAAATATTGAAAACCAATAAATTTATCGCACAAAACCTAATATTTTACTTTGTCTTACATGCTTAAGTTGTTAATTTATTTTCGTCTTTCTAGTGTTATTTTATTAAATTTTTCCAATTAATTTTAAAGTTGGTACCTACTCAACATTTTTAGCTTTTTTTCTCCAATCTCCAAAAAATCACAACTAGAACTAATTGTCTACTAGACACTACCTTCAAAATTGAAGATTGAAGCTCTTTTACTTTTCCAAAACTTGAGACCGTATATAAAAAATTATCACACATTATAAGTCCAATACATTAATCACACCGATCAAAATCTTAAAACTAAATTTTAAACAGAATAAATAATTTATTAGATTATACAAGTACAGTATTACTTTATATTATATCATTGTTTTAAATTTCATGACATGTTGAATGTTGACATGCTCATAAAGTCATAATAATGACATTGTGTGAGTCTAAAAGTTCATTGTTTAAATTTCACACAGAATGGGATTTAACTATTAATCAAGTTTTGTGAAAGGCAGATAACGATAAGGGATTCATTAAATAATTCCGATGAAACTCTCTGAAGTGGATTTCACATAACACTCGATTTTAAGGAACATTATTTAGGCAGTCTCGTAGTCTCGGCTGTAGATTTGTACTTATGGTAAATACTAAGCGATTACATTATTAGTGTTTGTACCGTGTACCGTAATACCGTATCGACATAACTCACAGGGACACATCACATTTTGTTGCAATAATAATATATGTACTCGCAACTTGCGTGCACCAGATGTCCTTACAGTTTTACAATTGTAAACTTACTATATTTACCAAAAAAAAAAAAAAGAAATGTAATTTTGTATACGTCAACATAGACTTAAACGATATTATGGAAAAAACTACCGGTTTGTTGCCATTCATAAAAATATATTAATTTCATATTTTCAATGCATTGTTGTTTAGGTATATAATAATTTAAAAAAAAATCCTTGGAAGTTTATCTGCTGTTTATTAGGTTTCCAACGATGTGACTGAGTATATTATATCATTGTAGTAATGGATATGTTACATTTTAAATACTTAAATTTTATTTGATTAGTTTCCGTACATATTTAATTGCTCTGTTAGTAAAACAGTAGATTGAATTGTTAACAAATAAATCGCAATTATTATATTTATATAATTGTACATCGTAGATTATTGTTATATTAATTTATAAGTTATACTTGTGTATTTATAGGGACATATAACAATTACATAGTGTGAATAGATCAGTGGAATCGATATATAGTTTTAAAGGTGTTATAAATATTTTTAAAACTAAAGTGGGTTTAAAAAATAACAATTTAATTAATAATGAATAAGCATAATATCAAGTTTCTACGATAAATTGTATTTTAATTACTTCACAATAACCAGATTTAGATAACTTTATTAGACCACAGGGATTTAAATATATAATTAGACTAATAAACGTACCTAATATGTGGTAATGATAAAATATATAACTTAAAATGTCATAATAACAGTTTTCCGCAGTGAAAATAAATTTGAATTAAAATTAATTTAATATAAAAATTCACCCCTTTATAATAACGTACCTATTTCTTTTTTTAATACATTATTTTCAATTTTATCAACATTTTAATTTGAAATACATATTAATTATATGTATTTGTATATATAATATGATATTATATATACCTAAAAAAAAATTGACCTAATTTATTTCTATAGTTTTTAAATTTCTATTAAAGAAACTTACTAGAAAGCTTTTACAGTTTTATAAGTAGAAAAAATTGAAACAAAACTAAAAAAAAATTTAAAGTTTTGAAAAATAAGAATTTATGAGACCTCACATTAATATTTCAAGCTTTAAGTATTAAAAATAATTTCTTTAACCACTACATAAATTGAAAACTTGCGTAATTAATCAGCCCATAATATACAAAATATGATCGAAATTCATGAATGTTCATTATCTGTTTAAAAATAATAATGTCACAAAATGAGTGCTTTAAATGTAAAAGAAAAAAATTGTTGAAAAACTACTATATATATATTATTAAGCTTTGGTAGTAATATTTCAAATAAATTTAAATCTACTGCTACTGAAGTATCGGTTTATTAATAAAAACAAGTTTGAAATATTGATTTTATAATAAATGATAGACTATTATACTCGTAAAAGAAATGTTACAAAGTGCCAGTATATCAAATATCTACATTATGTGAACCACTCGGTTTATTTAAAGTTTTTGATTTATTAACTTGTTACATTTTTAAAAAAATCAATTAGGTTGTCTCCTACAAGATGTTAAGTAATTTATTAACTATTCAATTCTAATGGCTTAAGTTCAAAAGAGTTTATATTATGACAAACTGCATGACGACTTAATACAATTGTAACGTTTATGTAGTTTTATGTATATTTTAATGGAAAATATTATTTTATTGTACTATAATAAAGTCCATATTATATGTGCAATTAAAATAGTTATAAAATATTTTACTACCACAGAAATTCAATTAAATATGTATAACACAGATTTGACTGTAAGGGCACTCTATGGCCATTATTATAATATGTGGTTTAAAATATATAATATTGTGATTGAAAAATGACATTACTTTGTATTAAAAAAGAATCTTAGCAGAAGTGTAAAAACTATAATAATAGTTATATTAAGTGAAAATGTGTCTTAAACATAATCGAACAATTAATTCCTACATTCACAGTAGTTAACAATTACTGCGAATCTAGGTTATGAGCCCGTGATTCAAATCATATAATATATAGCAATCAATGTAGGAACGTAACATATATTAAAAGCAATTAATTCCTTACAATAAATACAGTTTGATATTTACATACTTATTGTTATGCACAAATATACAATATGTGCATTTATTTAATTAAATCAAGAAATTACTACCTACCCTGTTTACTTTTGAAATTTATTATTTATTATATACGACATTTATTACTTATATGTATTATAATTATTATTTTCCTTCTATGCACTCATCTGTGTTCAATAGAAATACGTGGAGTACAATTTATTATGAGTTAAACAGTATGTCCACGATAGTGGTTAATATACAATTAATTTTCAAGCATATATTTATTTAATTTTACATAATATAGGTACATCACAACTTATCGAATTTCTCCTTCTGCTAAATTACTATAATATATATTAATTTATTTTAAAAAATATATCTCATATTGTATTCTTCAAGTGGTTTTCTATATTTGAAAAAAATTGGATTGTCTATGTTTTGTAGTATATATGCTTCGACGTTGGCTGGATTTCGGAAACGAGGTTGTTAATCGTTTTACACTTATACCGTAACCGTTTTGATCTAGCATATCAATTTTTAATAAGTCTATGCCATGAATTTTATTTGAATGGGTTTCTATAGGAACCTCAAACAGTAAAAGCTTTTTACCGTACCACTCATAAATACTCAACCGTATCGCCAAATTGTATCAGATATTGGTCAGAATATTAGCTTAATGTACAATGTCGATAGTAGTAAACTTTATTATAGGTATTGCTATATATTATGTTAAATTCGAACAAAATATTAAGTTGAAATCAAATAATACATTTAATAGATTAATAAAATAATATTTCGATTTATATCATACACGGAGAACGCGCCGTGGAGTATACAAATATGCATAAATGTAAAATTAGTAAATATGCTAATTTTAATTTACCAACTACCTAGGTACTTCTTCAACGATCGTAAAAGGATACCGTAAAGAGTATTCTAGTAAAAAAACCGACAATAATTGTAATTATTGAGCTATTTTTGTTGTTGTTATTTCTTTAAGTTCTACCCGTGTGAAATATGGTAAAAATAATGATAACAGCATTTTCAACAAAACTGTTGGCGTTAGTTGCCTATAATGGACATGGGTATTATAAAAATTATACTTGGTGGCACCATTGATTACAGAATAGACAGATAGCCAATGCAATGTTAATATTTGGTGACCATTGATATGATGCAACCACTATAGAGCGCTAGTGTAGAAATGATGCAACCGCTAAACGCGCATTTGTAGTTGTTAGTTTATGATGCTACCGGTAGGTAAGCGCTAGTGTAGAAATGATGCAAAGGTGGTGGTACTCTCTCATAGGTAGATGAGCAACGAGGAGGGTACTACTTTGTGGAGGTGCGGGGTAGCTAATCTCTGTTATTCTAAAAATAGAATATTTATTGTAAAGAAATGGGAAATTGAAATAGAATTCCTTGTATCATTATTGATTGAAATATATTATTTCA
>VUJU01004477.1:0-18409 GCA_009835225.1 Aphis craccivora
AAATTCGTCAAAATCATGAATATTTGCAAATTATTTTGTATGTATAATTCATAAAAATATTTTTGTATAAGTATCTAAGAGTTGAAAATTTAATACAAGGTTTTTCATAAGTTTAGCTTACAATAATTTTAAAATAACTTAAATTTTGACGTATTCAGGCCATTAAAACATAAACCACCTTTTTTACCAACCACTGAAAATTATATCCTAGGCTGACAAATCATCTTCGTTCAGAATCGTTTTTCGTATACAATGATAATTATCATTGGATTCAAATTTAACCGTCCTACAATATATAGTGATCCACACGGCACCTAATGTACAGCATAGCGGTACTCACTTGCCCGCTTTTTTTAAATTGCATTTACGAAATTTGAATGATTTGATGAATATGATTTAATTTGTTTGTTTATTCAAATTTAGAATCCTACATATTGTACTAATTATTATATTCAGATTTCAGAATCTATACTTATATTAAAAACAATACAAATATACTTCTATTCGTGCTTAGGGAGATGGTAGAAATGTTGGCCACTCAAAAAAAATGTTGGGCCATAATTAGGCCACCCTAATTATCTAATCCTAACTACGTGCCTGGAACATACTTATACCTATGATATACATTGTATAAAAAATATAATAATGTATACTAAAAAAATGTTTGGGTGCCAGAAATTACAAATTATACAATTTTCAAATGTTCATTTCCCATTAATTATACTATGTAGACAGTAGACATACCTATAGGCTATAGTGTATAGTATGTATTGCGATGTATATCTACGTATATCTTTATAGAAACTTACGTGCGATCATTTCGACGTAAATCGACCGTTTTTGAGTAAAAATTTACGATTTTTTTAGGTAATAGGTATATTTTCATATTATTTATTATGGTAGTAGTTATTTACACGAAATCATATATTATTATTATACAATAATTATTATATCATATGTTGTAGGCATACGTAAAAAATAAAATATATACTTAAAAATACGAAACGATTAGATTAGATTATTATTGGCGAGGAGCGTGTCATTAGAAGGACGAATGATGATGACCGTGTTGCGAATTAAAGTCCGGAACAAAGTGATGCTGCTGTTGCTGTTGTTGTTGGTGATGTCCTCCGAAATCTGCGACGGCGTCTTGATGGGTGAACTTTTCCGACTGCGGTTGATACTGCTGCAGCGCGTAGTGGTGCTGTTGATGTGGTTGTTGTTGGTGTTGTTGTTGATGATGTTGTTCGATCTTGACGGGCACGTGGACGGGCACGTGAACCGGAACTCGGACCGGATACGGCACGCGTTTCTCGACCGGGTACGGGACGGGCTTCTCGTACGGGACGGGCACGTTTTTGTACACGTTGTACGGCACCGGTCTGATGTACGGCACCTTGACGGGCACGGGCACGGGCTTTTCCACGCGGAACGGCACCTTCTTGACGACGGGAACGTGCACGGGCACCGGCCTGTCGTACGGCACTTTGACGGGCACGCGCACCTGCTTGTACACCGGGTACCGGACGATCTTCTCCTTATACACGGGGTACGGCTTGTCGACGTGCACCGGCACGGGACGGTCGTACGGCACCTTGACGGCCACCGGCACGTCCTTCTCCACCGGGTACGGCTGCGGCTCGTACACCTTGACCGGATACGGCACTTCTTTCTCCACCTTGACCGGGTACGGCTTGGGCACGTGCACCGCGCGCGGCTTGTCCACCGGCACCTGTACCACGTACCGCACGGGTTTCACCACGTCCACGCGCACCGGCACCGGGACGTTCTTCTCGATCACCGACACTTTGGGTGGACGGTTATGACCGACGACGCCGCCGCCGCCGCTATAATCGTATTCCTGTTGCTGCTGAGTGTGTTGACCCGCACCGAAGTCGTATTCTTGCTGTGGCTGATGCTGGGCGTGCCCCGCGCCGAAGTCGAATTCTTGCTGCTGCTGGACGTGCCCCGCGCCGAAGTCGAATTGTTGCTGTTGCTGTTGGTGATGAACGCCGCCGCCACCGCCGCCGTAATCGTATTCCGGTTGCTGGTGGTGACCGCCTGCAGTGGAAAATCCCGGCGAGGTGTCTACGACGGTGCGCTTTTGCAAACGTTCGGCCGACGACAGAGCGCAACAACTCGCGCACAACAACGTCAACAAGAGCCGCGAAGACGACGCGATCGCCATTTTACACGCTTTGTATAATAAAATATTCTACGCGATACAATGTACCTAAACTGCAGTGCACAGATGCGGTTATCGCGCCGACGGACGGACGATAACGATGACGTGTGTGCTCGGGTCTCTGGCCATTTATACCCGTCCGGAGACTTCCCCTCGCTGTGCAGTTACTACGCCAGAACAACAGCGTTTCCCGCGCCTTTCGCGGCACGGGCTTTCACTTTCGCTTACGCCGCCGCCGTATGAGTTTTTCCCGCGCCTGTTGCAACATGCAACGCACACACACCGCATCAAACTTCACACAACTGGATATCTCTGTCGTATACACGCGGTCTGCAGAAAATCTCAAATCAAAACATGCAAATTTTATCGTGGTGACTGTTTCCCCGCGTCTTATATTGGCGCACGCTGCCAATACGCTGTTCGAATAAGACTCAAAACGAATATATTATTAATAAGTATTATAATATAATAGACATTTCTAAAGAATATCACATTATATTCTTAAGGTAGGTATTCTTGAATAAACAAACACCGATACCAAACTCATGTTGATATATTTTAAAAGTGCGCAGTCGCCTACACCTATATTGTGACTTTTAGTTGTAATAATTATTGTAATAAATACGAAAGAATATACGAGTGGAGAGTGCCGTGTAAATCCGTTCGATAAGATTAACGTTATTTTCCACCCTGTATACTATATACACCGCGGATGAGCGACGTGTGGATGTGTGTAAAGCGTATATAGTATATTATTATAAGACGCGAGCGTGCGCGTTACGCAACAGCGGCGTATAAGCACCTAATTACCGCGAGCGCCGGACATATAGGTATTGTATATATTATACTTCCGGTTTTTGGACCGACACCGCCACCGTCGAACTTGCACACCGAAACGATCGTTGCCCGAGATCGCGTTTACGTTTTTACGACGTTTTGTAAAAAAATTGTGCATCAGCAGGTATAGTAAAGAAAACAGCTCACGTATAATTAGATGCAGTAGGTATATGTACAGAGTGATTCGCCGACCATTATCGCCACCTCTTTTTCTTCATCGATAATGCCGGTTATTGACAATCTGATTTTTGGAGTTTTTAATTTTACACTTAAAGATCGTATTTCCAAATTCTCGAGACTCTACAATAATTTAAATTTGTTCGTAAAGGGTTCTTGTTTGAAAAACAGAAGTTAATACATTACAAGACATTACATAGTACAAAAAAATCTCAAGAATTTGTATCTATATACAACTATATTCTTTATAATATAGTATAGTTACTTAAAAGTTCTAAAAGTCATAATTTGATTAAATTCATTATGAAATAAAAAATGAGGGGTAAGCATGCTTGATGAATCATTCTGTATATCTAGTAGGTACACACGAATGTGGTGTATAATAGAGTATATACCATAACGCGCGCGATAACTATCATTAACGTGCGTATATCAAATTATATGTATATTTATATGACGTATCCCTATAAAAAGTATAAATTATATTATCAGTTTATCTAAACGCAATGAATAATATTATTTTGTAAGTACATAAATGCATAACTATGTAATGTATTTATTATCACGGACTGTTTAATGTATTCCTTTGATCGTGACTTTCACAGTTTATTAATATAATGGTGTGTTTCGACAAATGATTAACGAATTAACCTTTCGTTTGAGTAGGTGTATCGGTTTTTTTTTTTTTTATTATAACTGTTTAAATTACATAGCAAAGTATGAATCGTAGATCATACTATTATCAAACTATCAAAGGTGTTTCTATTACAAAAAAAAATGGGATTGTGAGATGAGGAGTAAAAGACAGAGTTACGCGATTAAGGCACGAATTTGGTCTTCGACGAATCAGTGCGGCGGCGGATCCAGAGGAGAGAACCTTTGCTGTAGCATCTCATCTAGGTACTCGAGAACTCATGCAAATTTTTTTGATCTTATTAATTATTTGTGTTCTGTTTTCAAATAAGTATTTCAGCAGTTTCAATTTTCTATGTTTAGCTGAAATTTAAGAGTGAGACCAATATTATCTGTTTTCTCTTGTCGGGTTTTTAAGGAATTTTAATTTTTAATCAAGTAAGACATTAAAAATGCTCATAGTTTAATTAAAAATTAAAAAAAATCGTAAAAATAATTGTTAAATACCGACAGAAGAACGTATGTTCTTAGAAGTTGATAACAGGTCTTTTCATTCTAATATTTAGCTAAATACCTACAAAATTATAATTGCTAAACATTTTGGTGTGGTATGCACGGAGGCAATACAGCCGGCGTCATTTTAATATTGTATATTATTCTGTATTTACTTGTATACAGTGGCGTCACGAGCTTATTTTTTGGGGCGATTGCCACAATCAATTTTAGGTGGGTAGGTAATATTGTTAGATCGTAACAATATTTTTTGTATTTAACTACCATTCTAATGTATAAATATACCTATATAAATGTTATAAATATTATAATGTATTATTTTTAATATTTAATATATAGGAATATCGGCAGGGTCCTTATAAGTGGTGGGTGGGTAACATCAATGTTTGCCTCTGTAAAGAAAATTGTCGTGACGAAACTGTAACTTAGTGAAGAATTAAGTTTTCAAATTCTAAATTCAACATATATGATCTAATACGTTGCCTTATATTAATGTTCATGCATAAAAACGTAAAAAATGTCAAATTTTTTTCTTATGCGGTCTACAGCCACTTGTTGTCAGTTTGGTAAAAAAAAAACAAGTCTTTCGTATTTTTCACAGTGTAAAATTCAGGCCACCATTTCACAAACGCAATACACACAGTACACACATTAAAAATGGTCGTAGTATTGTATAGATCAATAATAATATGGAATATCTTCGAGGTTAATGTCAAAAAATACAAAATACCGTTTTTTTCGAAAAAATCACATTATTTACAATACTTTGTGAGTGGTGTCACTACCTTATTTTTTTTTTTTTTGACAATTTTCCTAAACATTTTTAGGTGGGTTTTAATTTTGTTAGATCGTAACAATATTTTTCAATTTAACTATTATTGTAATTTATAAATATACCTATATAAAATATGTTATAAATATTATATTGATGTATTTTTTTAAATATTTTATTTATGGGTATATCGTCAGGGTATTTATGGGTGGGTTGTAGGTTAGGTAACTTCAATGTTTACCCTTCTGAAGAAAATGTGCATGACTCCATTGCTTGTATACTGTATAGCTTGGGGTATTGGCATTTTTACATCAGAAATTCAAATTACAAATTATACAAATGTCGAACTACCTACCGTGATGCACATAGGTAATACCTATAATAATTGACATTGATGAAACAATTTTAATAATTTTGATGATACAAAAGTTTTGTATTCCTCGAGTGAATATTTCTCAAACTCATAGTTTACATTTAATTAGTGTTTATATGATACGGTCTTATTTTATTTTAATTGTAATTTATTGTTGGTAGTACCTAACTAGTAAGTATAATGTAACTAATAACCTATAATTTTATGTAATTATGAATTTATGATTAATATACCAACATTATAGTTTTTATTAAAATTATGTATATCTGCTGTGATTTACCATACAAAGTATAAAAATATATTTGGTTTTAGAAAACGGATTTATCTAAATTATATATCGTTATGCGAATAATTATGGCATGTCGTGCTATTTGCTGCACGATATAATAATAAAACACGATAAAAATATGTAATTGATCATGTATGAACTAAATGTATAATACCCTCGAAGCTTTTATTATTATGCAATTTTTGATCGATATTAATATTTATATTATTGTGTTACCGTTCGGCGTTTTACATTGTACATAATATAATATATCTCTATTAGTAATAGACTATTACGTCTTATAGTCAATACGTACCTATATAATATATATATCAATATATGTCCTATTGGATGTCGTTCGTTTGAGCGATAGTACCTACTACCTACTTTTACATTAGATTTATCATAGGACATGGGTCATTTGAGCTCGATTTATAATAATTATAATTTTTGACTATATTATAAGATTTATAAGGGATTTTATCGATTTCGCCAGGTTTTTTTATTAGATGATAAGGACATAAGGTACATATTTTATTTCGACAGTATAGCTAGGTAGTTTTAAATAAATTATCCTATCTATTCTACGCCAACTTGAAAATTAAGTATAACGGGCCTAATAAAATATAGAATTGATATTATCTTACATCCTTACAAATTATAAACAACATCGATCGTTTTAAAGTGCCCTAGACATTACTGATCAAATTCTATCTAGTTATTCTATATAATAATTATAGATTATTATACTAATATAATTATTCTATCTATTCTGTCTCCGTTTTTAAATTGTTATATGTAGTTATTAAGGATATTATAAACTATTCAAAATTTAATTTTGATAAATGATGAATTGTAGGTATTTATGCCTTAATAAGATAGGTTTCCACTGACCGTTCCCGTGTTAAGTACACGTAATTATCAACTCGCAAGTACCTACGTACGGTTGTACATGCACGTCCTGCATGAAAAATACTCTGGTAAGCACGGTAAGCGGTTTAGCAGTACCTAAAGGCTAAATTAATTTACTATAATTTTGGCTCGAATCCATAGTGTTAATACACTCTAATTAACTTTTAAAACCTTTTAACATAACCTAACTTTTAATATAATTTAATATTATAAATTTACAATAACATAACACATTTAAAATTTTTAAATTTGTGATTGATGTTATCGCTCAAATTAGCCGTTCGAACGAAAATAGTTGAACTAGATTAAACTTCATAGTATAGTGGTTAAACGTGCGGTAAGAACCTATAAACTTTCTGGTATACCAAAAGCTTACCATGTATACCAACCAATCACAGGAAAGTATTTTTATGCACATATACGTACACGTATGTAGTGGAAACCCGCCTTTACTTTGTTTACCATTGATCCAGAACAAGGTACAATATTGCAACCTTTTTTTTATATATACAATTTTACAGATCCATCTGACCATCTATGAAAATTGTAAGTAAAGATTCTATTCAAAAATATTTATAAAGATTACAAGTTACCGAAACAATTCAATCAATCGAGTGTAAAATCAGAGTTAAAACATTTGAATTTTCTTAAAAATAAAAGTAGCATAGAAAATGTTAAAATTGTACTTTTTTGCCCTTTTTATACAGTTTTAATGATTTAAAAACTGACAGTTGTTGGAAATACATTAAGATTGATATAATATTGTATTATTAATTATACTTTGATTTTATTATAACGCGATTTACGTCATGGAAAATCCGTTTTGTACATCGTAATGATACAATTTTTTTCATCGAACTATATCAGAGTTTCGTTTTTTACTGTTTCTTAAATAGTTCACAAGTGTTTAATGCTCATTTAATTCAACAGAAAAACACAATATTTCGCCTTCATGGCTTTATGTATATGTCATCGGATTATTGGCCAGTAATAACCAGGCACCAGCCTTTACATGGCTTTTAAATGTTGAACACATGTTATATCACATCATCTCTAATAATGTGTCTACTGTCTATATTATAGGTGACCAAGTCATGTTGAATCAAAACACAAAAATTCACTTGCATAAAATAAAATTCACAATCAAAATTCACAATACGAGCTTACACAAATGAATTCGGAACTCTTAATGTTTGAGGACAGTGAAGGCAAGTATTAATGATTGTAAGTATTGGAAAACAAAAATAAAATATAATAAAATGACCATAAATACAATAACCTGTAGATCAATAAATTTTATCGTAGGTCAAGTATACCCAATAATTGTAGGTCACAGAAAACGAGACGTTGAATAATTATAATAATGTTATGTATTAAAAAAAACATAATATTTAATTAAAAAAAACATTGTATTCTTTACATGTATTATTCACCACTATCATTACTATTATTATTCTCATATTATAATAATTGTATAAAAATTAATTGCCGTTATCGACAGTACCTATGGCGAAATCGCGGAATCGCGGATTCGGTGCTAAGGCGGATGTTAACAAAATATTATTTACTCAGTATAGCTGTAACCTAAGATATCTTTAGGAAAGGGAAAAAATGTCACCGTCTTATTTAAATTGTTTCTGGGAAATGTGTGTCTGTGATAAATAAAATAAATGTAACATAGAGCGTAATAATAATGAATATAATTTCATTATTAGAAACGCGTAAGATGGACGTCTTCCGTCAAATTGTGACATAATAATATACATAATATCACATAATTAATTATGTGCATGGTACGTATATAGTTTTTAATGTAAACGTCATAACTCATATAATAGGTATATAGAAACCTGCAGACTGTAACAACAGCGCGTCACATACATCCGAAAGTTTCCGAGTCATTAAATTTGAAACAAATCCAAAGCGTAATTAAACTACACGCAGTTAAAGTCGATTTTCTAAAAATCAAAATATTATGATGTACTAACACTAATAGGTTGGTACCAATTAGAGAATAATCGCTATGCCAACAACGGCGAAAACGTCCATGCGTAATATAGTCGTCAACTTTTTTATAAAGATTTAAAATTATATAAAGATAATATACAATAAATATAATACATAAGTAGGTACCTACACACAATATGTATACCTACGCTGTATGTATATGCATATTAAAGAAGGTATACAACGCGTGTCTAATTAGTCTTAATTGTTATTATCCGGGAGAACATACATATAATATTATGTTTATCTATCTTTTTCTACAAATAAATATTAATATACATTTTTATGGGCGGTTATATCTTATATAAACTTGGAAAACCGCAAAAATTTACATACAATTTTGCACACATATTCCTAGAAACTCGGATAGTATCCGTTACTTTGTTTAAAAGCTCCTATATAGATTGCTATAAGGTGACTCATTTTGTTTTGGCTCACAAAAATCGAATAATTTTTTTGTTTATATAATTTATACGTACATCGTATGGTTGATATTAGTTACAAAAATGCTATGATTAAAAAAAAATTGAATATACTAGGTAGCTAATCCGCCATTTTTTTTTTTTAAATTCAAGAAAATATTATTTAATTCATTTATTGTTATTTAAATGTACAACAAAAAGCAATGTTCGTGTATGTATATGTAGCTTGACTCAAAAATTACTAGATTGATTTTAACGAAAATTTCAAAATTGTTTTTATAGAGTAGTTTGAATTACGTTTGTAGATATTCCTTCAGGTGGATGGTTGAATCATTAAAAAATGAGGTATACCGATGCTAATTTACCAGTGAACTGAAGTAGATATACCATATTATACACTTATAGAGCAGTATTTTATACTTTTTCATTTTTAAATTTGTAATATAATATTATACAACTATACAAGTCATTTGTTATAGGTATAGTATTAATACAAATAGAACTGATATCATCGTATAGTATATCTAAATCTTAGTTGAGTAAATGACTTCCTATTTTAAACAGTAATTTGCATTCACATTGTTTTACAATGTATTATCATTATTAATCATAGCCGACGTAGCTAAGAAAGCCATCTTTTGTTTACCTGTTCCATATTTTTAATTCTATTTTATAACTATTGTATTTTCCAATTATATGAAAATTGTCTACAATTATTGTAGCCCCCAAATGGCCCAAACTTAATAAACCACCTGATTTTATTTACCAATATATTTACTTCCATTTAAACATTTTAAACTTACACTTAAACGTATGCTACCAAGTATCTCCGAAAATTTCATACTTCTCGATTATCAATTTGATTTTTGTACTGCACACTCAACTACACAACAAATTCATAGTATCTTTGAAGTGTTATCTACTTATAGAAAAAAAAACTATATTGTATAATGGTGTATTTTTTGATACTTCCCGTGCCTTTAACAGAGTTTGGCATGAAGGCTTCAAATACAAATTAAAAAAGTTTCTTCATCCCACCTACTTCTATATTATAAAATCATATCACTCATAAAAACGAAAAAAAAAACACAAAATTATTTTTAATAATCATTTTTACTTTCAAAAAAGTGTTATCTGTATTGTTAAATCAATACATTCATTGTTCCATTCAGAATTTAAATTATGTTTACTTTAAAATTTCAAAAATTCTAAAAATGCATAAATTCATTATTAAATGATTAAATTGAGTTAATATGTATAATATGTTTAATGAATGATATACCCCGTGTAATCGAATATTATTATAATGTGCACACTGCACAGTGCACTATGCAATGTATAGGTTAAGGGCAAAGTATGAAATTCGGGCATTGTATAACAATGCCTGAACATTTTGAACAATGTATAAGAATGATACTTTAAATACTCAAATTGTTAATACATTGACTGGGCATTGTACTAGATTACCTGGGCAATCTACCCTGCTCAGATTCAAGTGGGCAAAGTGAATTAAATACACGCGCTGCACACATTTACATCAAATTGCATTTATATTTTATACTTAACAATATCTAAACTATATACTTAGATATAATAATATCTAAATATCTCTAAAAATCTTCTAATTTAGGTGACCTATAGCTTACAATAAGGTGTACTTTTAATACATTGTGTAAGACCAACTGGTGTAAATGTAAAAAATCTGCAGGTATAGACTTTGCAATTCAAAGTTCCATATAATAGTGGTGTATATGTGGTAATGAATAATGTAAAATAATGCTGGCCCTTCATTATTTTTTAGCAATAATCAATTAAAATCAATTAAAATTAAATTATCAAAATAATTGTAATTTAAAAATAAATTTTATTTTATTCATATCAAACCACTTTTGGATAATAATATTTAAAAAGCTGTGCAAGTTAATGATATTTTCTGTAAAATTTTTTTATTTAATTTTTTATGTATTCAATACATTTTAATCTACAGTGCCAAATTACATTTGAGCACTGTATAAAATGCCCGGGAAATATTAACGTATTCCAACTTAGCCCTTGGAAATCGGGCATTGTGCACAATGCCCGATTTTCTACTTTGCCGTAACATATACATGAATCTTCTTACTACACAAAAAAAATTGCTTTCGTTTCTACGTGAAAATATTTTCTGAATAAATTTTAAGTATTTTGTAGATTTTTCATTTTCATGTAGGTGCACCTACAATATGAATGCTTGATAACAAAACCTTCATTTTTATTACATGATAACAGCCTATAAACTAACCGAATTCGTAACTGCAATGTTGTGCTTCGTACCTTTAAATCGACATAAGTACCTAAATAAAATAAATTACGTACATCGCATAATCCTTGAAATTAACATAAAAATTGTTTGTAGCCTGTACTTACTTATCCGAATTGTGAGTGTGTTGAAATTAAAATTAGCATCTATGTATAATTTATATGTGGATCAATGACATATTATCGTGTAACATTTATTCTATATTATTATACTAAAACAATTAATAATAAAATACATAATAGGTGCCTAATACCTATACCCGTGTATAATGTGTTTATACTATGTATCTAGATAGTTATTAATCTATAAACTTTACGCGGTCATTGGCTTAAAACACGCCGAATAACAAATATTCAAGCGTACAATTTAATATTTAGTTATAAATGATATCATTATTGATATTATAAATACATAATATCATTTATAATGAATGATATATCATGTATATAACCAATAAAGATTTGATTTAAATATATTATACATACACACTATACAATTTTACTGACAAATCAGGTTTTGGTTTTAATTAATTTACCATTGAATACCAACGAAAAGTGCGTGAGGCGTTATAACTATACCATATGTTTATTATAAGAGAAAGTATAAATATAATATTTCATACATTATATGTAAGCATAAATATATATTTTCATTTTATTTATGGTATACTAAATCTAATGATGGATGGTTAATAACTTTAATAGATTGTATTTGAAGACCAATATGGAACCATAATATAATAATTAATAAGTCATAATAATATAA
Organism: Aphis craccivora; assembly: GCA_009835225.1. Classification (NCBI taxonomy): domain Eukaryota; kingdom Metazoa; phylum Arthropoda; class Insecta; order Hemiptera; family Aphididae; genus Aphis; species Aphis craccivora. The sequence continues at coordinate 12,164 of VUJU01004477.1, forward strand.
TATAATAAGATGTGTATTGTGTATATATCGACAGACCGTCTCCACTTTGAATTGTATCTTGAATTCAAATTTAACACATCCTTACAAGTTACAGTGATCAACTCGACCTCTACTACACAGCAAGCAGTACCCACTTTCCCGCCTTTTCAAAATACTACTTTATTACGCATTTAGGTGTATTGCAAAGACTAAGGTATAGTCTATCTAAGTAACTTCTAAGGTCGCACGCGTCGTAATAACAGAATTAAACCTGTGGGCAACAACCCGTAAACAAAATGAGAACTACGTAAAACTTTTCACCGAAAAGAAAATTCTGCAGTTATTAAATTCATCACCACAAATTAAGTATAATAATAGTTTAAACGACAAACATTTTTATACTATACATAAGTACTCATTAGTCACTACTTATGCTAATAGTATACTATATAAACTATAATTGCGGTATAAAATAATATATATACTATATAAGTATTATACCTGCAACTATAAATGAATATAACTTACGTAACTATTCGTTAGATATTATGCACATTTATTTATCTAAAATGAATTATCTCCCGATCTCCAGAGACGTCAACTATACAGTAGTAAACGCCTGCAGCCAAGTTGCTCCGCCTTGTCGCCGGCCACCGCCAAGTCTCTAAGAACCGACGACGATGGCTCTGCGAAGGTCCTCCGCAAGTATAATATATGTGTTATAAAAACGATTTCGATATAGTGATGAATGATGATACCGCCACAATCTATACCATCGTCTGCGTATATGTAATATGTATAATAATATAATATACTTGTACTGGCTATATACTCTCCTGTAGTCACTGCATATAACGGTATTTGAACGCCACCGCGGTCGTATATAGAAATATTGGACCAAGGACGACGAGAAAAAATACAAAACAAACGCATATAATCGAATTGGTGTGCAGACCACAATTAAATAATAATAATTACCATCGTAAACGCGTATCTATATATAATTCATGTGAGATGAACATGTATATATAAGTACGCGAGTAAAGTAGGTATATCGTTTATTATTTAGTCGGCTACACGGACATCGTTTTTATCCATACATAGCAGTTTTAGATTATTATTATACACAGTTTGACAGTTCAATATACGTATTTTATGCACGTGCCATTTAGTGTATATTCTATCCGTGTAAATAAAAACATAAACTTTTATAGTGCCTATACCTCCTATATATGAGATAATAATGGCGACGAAATTTGTAGTGTGTTTGTTTTTGACGTGTTACGTGATCGTGAAAAATGTTGAATCGGCTAAGCTCCAAGCTCTACCGTTACGTAAGTACCTAATATATCATAACAATAATATATAGTAGTGAATAGTAATCGTAAAAATACATAAATTGATCACTTGCCAATCATATTACAATCGCAGCTATAGTTGACTAATGATTAATTTAAAAACGTATCAGATTATATCAGAGTAACATTAAGTATTTATTATATTAAACATAAAAAATTAAAAATAGTTTATTTTATTTTTTGATTGTACCTATGATAAATAAGTCTTTTTCTTCTTCCACTAAATGCCTTGCCTTGTCAATAAAAGTCATGTATGATATATGTAATTGTAATTAAAAGTAAATTTATAAATCCACATGGGTTTCAATTTTCCATTTCTTATCCTTGATCTTGTCCGAATACAATTACAACAACAATTACATTTTTGTTATTCTGCGACCACTTGTCATTTTGTTTTTTATATAAATGGCTATACTATTTAAAGTGAATTGAATTCTTTAAATAATTTTAGCTATTTGATTGTTTAAAATCAAAATCAATCGTTATGAATAATTAAAAATATATTATATAGGTACTGTTAATTATGTTTAATAGCGGCAGGAAATATTTGGGACTATTTCTGTAAAAAAAAATTAAAAGATGATAACAATTATTAGTCTAAAAGTTAACCTTTGTTACTCACTTAATTATGTGTTACTCTTAATATAATTATGTATTTTTATTACAATCAATAAGCACATTTTAGATTCTGAGTGGAGCGATGAATGTATTGATTTTACAATGTAGTGTGTGTGTGTTTTTTTTTTTGTGTCTGTGTACACGAGAACGTGTCGAAATAATGCTTCAATTTCAAACTATGGGGGTGGTTTCCTGTAGCAAAATGAATCTAGTTGGTGCAATGAACAGGTCATTTTTTGAATTTCCCAATAGTTTTCAAAAGCGCCAGGAAAAAACAAAAAAAAGTTGAGAAAAAACGGGAATTTTTACGCAAAACCAGTTTTCGACGAAATCGATTTTTTTATATGGTTGTAGTTCAAAAACTAATCATTATATATACTCGAAATTTTCATTAAATGTTTATGTCAGTGTTATCTATGTACAGTTAAATTTTCAAAAAATTTTGACTTTTTTTGAGTTATTTATAGACCACAGAAATTTTCGATTTTTTTTTGAGAAATTTTTTTTGAAGTGTCGATAAAAAAATGTTGGATGACCAAAAAGTTTTGAAAATTTAATACAAGGTTCCTTATGAGTTGTTCTAATTGCAGTTAAAAAAAATTAAAAATCGCTAGTCACAATTTTTTTTTTATAAGCGTTTATAGTTCAAATTTTTACGAAATCTGTCGAAAACGCGAAAATTTGCAAGTAATTTTGAAGTTGAAAAATCATGACATTTTTGTGTTTATAACTAAGGATTAAAAATACAACACTAAGTTTTCCATAAGTTTTCCTTTGAGTAGCTATAGAGAAAACTCGTATCATCATTATAGGAAAAATTTTAAGTGCGTTTGAATTTTAAATTTTTAGGAAATAGCGTAACGATAACGATTTATCCTCAAACGATTTTAAATATTTGTTATTATTCAAAAAGTATAAGTCGTACATACTTGAAAATTTTACCAGTTATTAAGATTTGCGTTTTCTTTACGTGGTTTAAATTTCAAAATATTTTGACTTTTTTTGAGCTATTTATAGGCAACTGAAATTTTCAAATTTTCTAAAAAAATTTTTTTGACGTGTCAATAAAATTTTTTTGGCCCAATCAAAATACTTGAAAATTTAGTACAAAGTTCCCCATCAGTTATTCTGATAGTGATTAAAAAGTTATAAGAATACATAGGCACAATTTTTTTTTATTAGCATTTGAAGTTCAAATATTGACAAAAATTCGTCAAAATCATGAATATTTGCAAATTATTTTGTAGGTATAATTCATAAAAATTTTTGTATAAGTAGCTAAGAGTTGAAAATTTAATACAAGATTTTTCATAAGTTTAACTTACATTAATTATAAAAGAACTTAAATTTTGGTGTATTCAGGCCAATAAAACATAAGCCACCTTTTCATTAACCACTGGAAATTCTATCCTAGGCTGACAAATCATCTTCGTTCTGAATCGTTTTTCGTATACAATGATACCTATCATTGGATTCAAATTTAACACTCCTATATAGATAATAATGATACATACGGCACCTAATGTACAGCAGAGCGGTACCCACATACCCATTTTTTTTATTTTTTTATTCGTATTTATAATTTATATAACATATATAGTATCTTTAAAATAAAATATATATAATATCTTAGGAAAAATCTGTGGTCTTGTGCACATCACTATAATTGAGTGAAATGTATAGCTTCGCGTATTAGATTAATAGAAAAATACTAATAGTTATATTAGCAGTTTTCTGTTGAATAATATTATGTACTTATTTATAATTTAGGAACATACAATTTTCATATGTAAGGCTCGGTAAATAGTAAGTTTCATATATATTTTACTTTATATAACTACTCTCGACTTATTTATAATAGATAAAGCTATAATTTATAATTTAAGAAATAGAAACTTAAAAATACATTTTTAAATATTTCATAAATTTTGTAGGTATGAATTTCTAAATTTGTTTGTTAAAAAAGTAGGTACATAATTTTATATATAATTTTTTCTAGAAAAATTGATATTTTTATTAATACGAATGTAAAAATATATAATCAATATTTAAATTAATTAAGTACAATAACTATAGTAGTTCAATTACTAGATTATAATAATAGGCACTTACAGCTATAACGTAGGTAGGTATATTAGAAGTTTATACTCTAAAATTTAAAATCCATGTAATAGTATCCACTACCCAGTATACACCTGAATCTTGAAAACGAAATTCAACACTTAAAAGTAAATATTTTTATTGGTTACTTAATTATATAATTATTACAAGCTTATGTTTTTATTATATAGTATAAATTTCCTTCAACTATGATCTAATAACAATTAAATGCAATTATTACATCATTTTCTTTTGTGAAAAAATTAATTTTCTTATTGTTATGCGTATACATAATAAATATAGAACATATTAAATATATATAAGATACAGTGATGATTATATATACAGTAATACTGCAGTAAGTATTTAGTAATAAATAAATTATTTTTTTAAGCAATTTAAAATATAATATTATATAGGTAGGTCGTAGGTCGCCGTAGGTAATAGGTATATAATACTATCACTTAATGAACGCAATTAAATTAATAAACCAGATCATATAATCAGTGATCGCTCATATTTAGTTGTAAATTGTTATCATAACACTAGTAATTTATAAACTAAATAATAAACATCTGAGGATGTATATTATACTTATAATTGGTAATAACGACATTTTAATAAATTAAATATATTGATGATGGGATAACTAAAATAAAAAAATCCAAAGATGACCTTCGTGCAAATACCTGTCACCACACAAATTATATATTATAATACATATATCACTTAAGAATTAATTTTAAATAGTATGTATATATGTTACACAATTATAATATGTTTGTAACTGTTTACCGAAAAAAAAGTAATAATAATAACTGAATACTGACATTGACATGTTTTGAAAACACTTAAGTTTGGCTCAAGGAGGGCTACCAACAATGCTATATTAATCATAATTACATGATGATCTCTAATTTATCAAGTATTATAGATTACTGATTAGTAGTTTAACAATATATTTGTTTTTTTCTTTAACTATCTATTAATTGTAAGTAATATTATTCATTACAATTTATCCCTTGATATTAACCTTCTAGATTAGTATTTACAAAGCTGTTTTTTTTTTCAAAACACTTTCTTATAGAGTGATTATTTTATCTAACACTCATCATTTTAAAATCTATTAATGGATTTAAAAATATTTTCCTAAGTTTTTTACTGTTTTTAATGACAACATACATTTGTAATGCGATTGAAGCGAGTGCAATTATTTTATTACACCTATAATAATACTCCGTACAATTACTACATATATTCTTCTATATTATATTATTTTCGTATCATCAGTTTAATAACTTATAATATTATATAAAATATAGTACCTACCTATTTTTTTTTTTTACAGAAGTCCCATTCATCATGTAGGAACTTACACTTAAATTGTAACTTTAAATTTGTATACGAATTTACACATTACATATTTAGGAACTAATACTAATGTAAATTTTTGTCCGCAACTCTCGTTTAGGAACTTATACGATTCCCTCCCCCCTAGTACCTCCGATATAGTCACGACACGCTGGATATATCATATAAATTATAAATGTAATAGAGTATAGACGGATGTGGTTAATATATACGGTTCTATAAACGTTTACAGCTTCGTACATCGGTAAGGGCTGTCTGAGGGACGATCCAAACTTAAATGAATGCGTCGTGCGCAAAGGAGCTCCGGTAATCGACCGTATAGTCAAAGGTGATCCTAAGTACCGGATACCAAAGTTAGATCCTTTGGTCATACCAGAGTTGACGATAACACAGGGCACCAAACAAGTGGGTCTAACAATGACGTGCAAGAACTGCGAACTGCACGGACTAAAGGAAACGAGATTCGTCAAAGCCAGGTATACGAAAACATTAATAAAAAAAAAATTTAATTTTAACATTAATAAAGTTATACATTACAACTTATTTAATTTAATAACTTTTGCATCATTTTATAGAGTCGAGGTACGAACGATAACATTTTAATAATATTTAACTATGAGCATTCATAGACTACCTATATGAAATCCGCATAGATTATACTTGGATACAAAATGGTTTTAATTATATGATTTAGTCTCATTCGAAAAAATGATAACACGATATATTAATTATTTTTCAAATTTAATAATATTAATTTAATATTTATTAATATTAAGAATACGTTTTTTGAGTGTACAAAATGTGTCAAAACAACTTGGTA
>VUJU01004478.1:0-11497 GCA_009835225.1 Aphis craccivora
ATCATGGTAAAATCAATACATTCATCACTTCGTTCAGAATCTAAAATAAAAATTTTAAATAAATAAATAATAGACGAAAGTGTCATCAATAGGCGTAGGACGTCACGTCTTCAATCAAGTTGTTCAAGTTATAATTATTTATTTTAGTTTTAGTTTATAGCTATTATTCTTATTGTGCCTGCAGCAGGTACAGATTGTGTAAGTACCTACTTATTACTTATTAGTAGATATTATTATGTATACCTAGGTAAATATTATATTTGTTAACAAGTTTTTTTTTAGTATAGACTTTAAATACTATCAAATATTTTTGAATAATTAATAAAATTCAATAAGATGTTTATGTAACACAAAATATAATGAAATAAAACTAATATAGTATAACTGTATAACTATATTGTATATATTATATATATTTTGTATACAGAAAGTGAAATTAACAAATATAAATAATTTCAAAAAGTTTCAAGTCTCCTATATGATGAATATTTTATGAATTAAAATATGATAACTAAAATTATTATTATTCGTTTAAATATCTAATTTCATCAAAAAGTGGACTTAAAATTTCTATAAAACAACTATTGTCTATTCCTTCGTATTTTTAATAAATTTAAATTATTACTATGTATGAATAACTTATAGTGAGTCCACATAGAACGAATTAAAAACAAACCTATAGCATGAGTCAACAAAATATGTAAACAGTCGCTAATCTGATTATTTTTTAGAGAAGGTGATTCATCATTTTAGAATAATCATAGATATTTACGAATTACGATAAGTCCATCAAAGTAACTTAATGAGATTAACAATAATAGAACAATCCTCAAGCTCACGAATAAGATGTAAACCATTAACAATAACTGGAATAATTACCATTATTCAATGAGTACAATGTTTGGAGTGAATTTGAACATAATTAATAAACTTATAAAGACATAGTAATTATTAGGATGTATAATGCATTTTAGCAGAAACTATGTATCATATTGACATATTGTAATCATTATCTAGTAAACAATATAATAAGTTGGACATAAATATTTAAGTATTTATGCACGGTTCTAACTGTTCTAAGTGAAAACATTTATGGAACTCTATTTTTTATTTTTACACATTGCTATGCATACAGACTATAATAGTGTTCAACAATAAAGGTTGTACAAAGTAATTCATAGAATGTATCGAGTATGCTCTGAATTTCATTTGAGTATTTTTTTTATTGCATAAAGGACTTAATATTAGTCATTTTTGGAAAAATTCCGCTCAATAGTTTGAATTTGAATTACATTAAAGTTTCGATTTATGCATGTTATCTATTTACAATATTACAAAGTTCAATGTGAATTACAACATTGAAGGTAAATATTTTTTTTAATTTTTGAAAAATACGAGTAAGAGTATAGTATATATGTTAAGTCTTTTATGTTTTATACAGTAATAAACTCGAATGAAATAATGGCTATGCATTTGAAATATTTCGTGCTACTTTTATCGTTGAACACACTGTATAAGTACTAGGCGGGTACAATATAGTATATAAAGGACGGAAAATACTAATAAAATCCATAGTCGATAGTTATAAGTTCAAACAGCAGTTGTATAAGCCTAACAATGACGTACGTAGTTGATTAAACATATTTATTTTTGTTGTTGTAAACATATCAAAAATTTCAATAATATATAGATATTAAATTATATAATAACTATTTCGGTAGTTATTTAAAAAAAATGTTTTATTGTAAGACTATGAAAATCGTTATTCTTACGCTATTTCGTTAAAATTTAAAATTCAAACGCACTTCAAATTTTTCCTATTATGATGTTTCGAGTTTTCTCTATAACTATTTGAAGAAAAACTTATGAAAAACATAGTGTTTGAGTTTTTAATCTAAGAAAAAAACACAAAATTTTTTATGATTTTTCAACTTCAAAATTACTTGCAAATTTTCGTGATTTTGACATAATACTTCGTAAAAAATGTGAACTATTAACGCTTATAAAAAGAAATAGTGACTTACGATTTTGATTTTTTTTAACTACAATAAGAACCACTCATAAGGAACCTTATATTAAATTTTCAAGGTTCTTTGGTCCTCCAACATTTTTTTATTGGCACTTTTAAAAAAAAAAATCTTAGAAAAATCGAAAATTTTAGTGGTTTATTAATAGCTCAAAAAAAATCAAAATACTTTGAAAATTTTGACTGTATATATATATAACACTAATATAAATATTTGGTGAAAATGTTAAATATTTACAGTGATTAATTTTTTTTATTACAACCAAATAAAAAAATAGATTTGGTCGAAAACTGGTTTTGCGTAAAAATTCTCATTTTTCCGTCATTTTTTTTTTTTGTTTTTCTCGATTTTTTTTTGAAAACTGTTGGAAAATGTTTACTTTTTATCCCTATAAATGCACCTGGATATTCATTTTACCATCAAACCCACCTCCGCAGTTAGAAATTACAGCATTATTTCGTCTAGTAATGATAGACTACTAATAATATTAAATAAATATATAAATATAAAAATAATAATATATATTTATATTTTTTATTTATGAAATATTAGACTGTACACAGACACAAAAAAAAACACACATCATTGTAAAATCAATACATTCATCACTTCATTTAGAATCTAAAAGTGAAGATGGATTAAAAAAACAGGTAGACATCTCATGGTTCAATTGTTCCTTAAAGTCGAATTACAGATATAGGATTTAAACTGAGACCATATTGGTCAAGAATAAACAAACGGGTGCCAGTGATTTCTTAAAATTATTTTTTTCATAATCATTATTCAATATTGTTAATAATTTATTTTCTTACAAAGTTAGAAATTTGAGGTCTTTAAAAAAATCTCAGCCTCGATTCTCAGCCAATCTCACTTGCATTGCCTCCACTGTATCTCCGATAAATGTAACACTGTATTAAAGACCTATATCAATTTTAAAAGTATTTAAGAACAGTGAATACTATCCAATATCCATACAATTTTATAAAACATTTTTATGCTATTATTTTAAAGTGAGTTATAACGTCTTTATAAGCATGAAATTCTTGTAATTCAGACTAAGTTGTCAGCACACTGATTTTTTCTTTGACCCATGCACAACGTAACAAATTTGTGTTTAACAGAATCAATCTTGTGTTGTAAGCTTTGTTATTATTAACTTTAGATGTAAGATAATAAATTGATCCATTTTCAAACTTACATTTAAAAACATTTTATCTTTGTTTTTTACTTTTTTTTTATGACATTTACATGTTAAAGTAAGATACTATGAACTTTTTAAAGTTGTAATATTTATTATATTATTATCATAGTTCGTAACTTGCATAAAAATGAAAATATTATAAAAAAAAATTAACGTAGACACAGATAACGTTCTTAACTTTAGTCTAATAATAAACATATGTGTTATATTTTCATTTTATAATTATCTATTATAATATTTATTAAGCAAATGTGTTTCTATTATAAAAAAAACATTAATCAGGTTATTCATCTAAAAGAATCACAAAAATAAATTAAAACAACCTGACCTTATACCGTATGTATATAAACTAATGCATGATTATATATTTTCAGGGATACATTAATAAGATACTCTGTATAGTGTATAGGTACATAATATTAACATTTATCTCAGAGGTTCTAAACAATCTAAACAATTAGCAGATATGTAGAAATAAAATTAATTTGACTTTCGGCTAAATGTTATTCGTGTAAACAAGGAAAGCTACATGATATATATATATATATATATATATATTAATTATTATGTATACCTACCATTAAATTAATTTGAAATACATACGTATTTATCTTTAATAATAAATCATGTATGAGTACTTATTCTAAACCTAAAAACTAAAAACAAACAGTCATACTCGTACATTGTACATATAAGCATTTAAAATCGAATGAATCATTTTAAATAACCATTATTTATAGGTAGGTATATATTATATTTAAGCTTTTCTATGGACCTCACCCGCTTACCGTATCACGAAAAGAAATATGAATAGGAAGTTAAATCTTATAAGTAGCATTTCACTTCACGAATCATAATAATACCTAATAATATTTGCGTATTACCTATATTTACGTATTTTAATGATGATTGATGAGCTATTGATTTATTTATATTTTTTTAATCTTCGAGTTCTATTTACCGCTATCGTAGTCATACCTATTATTAAGTACAATTAATAATAATAAAATGTTTTAGTAGATATTTTATTATTTTATAAAATATATATATATATTTGCATACACGTGAAATATTATATTCATATTATTGTGTTTGTTAGCAGTGTCTATTACTAGTTTTAGGTAGACATCAAAATTCGTTAAGTCACCCATTAATCAAAAATAATCAGACGTTCAAACGTAGCTGTTTATATAAGTAGGTATAACACAAAAATATTAGATTATATAAATTTCAAATTGTTTGTATACTTTTATTGTATCTGTATTGCCATGGTACCGTGCAGTTTTTTAAAGGTAAAAGAGAACTAATTTTAATGTATTTTCTAAACCGGTAATTATATTCATTCATCATTCATTATAACTTATAAGTATAATTACCTGTATATAATATATTAATATAATAATATGTATGAATTATAGAAATTAAAATTAAATTGTTTCGTTGTTTTGTGCGTTATCTGTATGAATTACAAATTATGTGAACAATATTTTTGCACTTAGACTTCTAACAGACCAGATATTACGTTACCTTTTACCTATACGACTATACGCATGCCAATGTATTAACCTACAAGAAAAATTAAAAAACTATTACCTATAGTTTATGTATTGTGTTTTTGTTAAACAGAGAAAAATAACCCAAAATAGTTTGATAAGAATTTTTAAAAAAAACCTTTATGTAACCGTACCGTCGTAGGTATATTGTTATTGTTACATTATTGAAAATAATTTGTAATTCACATTCACATGACCTAAAGTAATGGCATAGCCGCATAGGTATATAATACAATAAATAGCAATGTGAAGTCTAAGATGTCTAAATCCAATTAAGGAATAGAAATAATTAGTTCACATATTCTAAGACTCTAGGTTAGGTTAAAAATTAGTGAAAATAAAGTTAGCAGTTTAGCACACAGATTAGAAATACCTAGCCGTTCAACCGTTACGGTTAAATAAAATTAAAATAGTTTAAAAAGTAAACAATATTATAGAACCAAAAAGAGTAAACGAAAAATTGAGTGAAAAGCACCAATGACCCAGTTTTAATAATATTCGACCTTGAAGAATTGAAACCCTGTTTAATCAATAAACTGCGAGGTGGTTGATGGTTAGGTGTGGTGGTGAACTGATGCTTGCGCACCCATCGTTTGCTCTCGGCCTGACCCACTTATCTCAACATAATATCATTTATCGGCTGCTGTGCCATTTTTCTAAATGTAGTTCAAAAAAAAAAAAAAAAACATTAACCAACTGGATAACCAACACAAATATCCAAAAACCGAGGAAGTCGCTATGTAACAGTGCAGCTGTAATTCCTGTGTTAAAACTCAATAGATTTCAAGTGTTTATATAATACCTCATCATTGAGCAGGTCATTATATATCTAATTGTAATGACTATCGAATATGTTGAATTCAAATCATAAATCACTGCATACGAAAAATGATTGAGAACAGAGAGTACGATGTGTCAGCCTCATTAAAATCAATTATAATTTACAAGTTCATATCATTATATCATTATTATTGCAAATAACTAACAGTGAGAATAGGTGCATAGGTAGTATCATTGATTATACCATAATCAATGGTACTATAAAATTTTTTGAAAATGTAATGATGTCTAGAAAATATAATAAAAATATTAAATAGGTATATTACATTTTATGAGAATTACAAGTCCCTACAGGCTAAAGACTACAATTAACTATCATTTTTGAATTAAAATTAATAAACAATCAATTTGTTAAAAACTGGTTGTGCGTAATTTCCGTTTTTTTCATAACAAGTTTCTATATTTTTTTTCCTGGTTATTTTAAAAAGTATTTTTGCAATTTAGTACTTACCAAACAGATCCTATTACGACCCACAGACCACAAGACTTTGAACTTAAAGTAAAATTTAGTTGAAATCATAAATTTATATTTTCAATTTTGTACCCACTGCATGAAAAAGTAATGACAGTTATAAAAAACTCCATCGTGCATAGTAAATCCTAATTTATAATTACACTCTGAATTTAAAATAAACAATTTAAATGACTTCTAAGTTCTAACTATTTTTTTTTAAATATAGGATGATCCATACCTTCTTGTCCTTTAGTAATACATTTTTGATAATCTGGTTTTTAGAATTTTTATCTTACATTGGAGTGTAGGTATTTTTACAAACTTATAATTCTTATACCATTTGATGAATGTTCTGCACTTTTAGTAAGACGGTAAACTTCAAAACTTCAAAATCGCAATTTTTTTTTTTTTAACTAGTCTTTTAGCTAATAATTTTTGTTTAATATCTAGTATCTATGAGTAGTAGTTATCTAGTACCTATATAAGGATAACATTTTTTTAATAAATAATGGTTTTATATAAAATATAATAGAAATATTTCAAATATTTAGTCTAAATTGTCAAGGAGGTACCTACTCAATAAATGTTAATTAAATGTTAATAGATCACCTAGCTAATATACAAGGTGTAACAGATAGAACTGACTTTTAGAATAACTTTTGTTCTTATTAATATTTTTAAAATTTTTTTTTTATTATTATTATTAAGAGACACTTGTGCTACACATACAATATATATAAAAAAAATTTTTTATTTTTTAATAGTAAAAATATAAATTTGATTAAATTTTTATTGGAAAAATTCAAAATAGCCAATTTGTAAATTTAGTTAAAAGAAAAATTTTGATGGTAAAAATATTTATTTAAATCAATAAGTTTATTTTTAGAATTTTTTAAAATATCAATATTTTTTTGCATAAATTAATTTGGAGCGTTATAACTTCTTTCAAAATATTATTTTTAGAAATTTCCTGAAACAAGTATATTTCTTAAATTAGGTATTTATTAATTATATAATTTTCACAATTTTTGTTGTACGTTTAATTAGCATCATTTTTTTTTTTTTTTTTAGTCAGTTCTATCTGATACACTCTGTATATCAATATAATTTTTAATGTCTTTCTTAACTTATTGTCATGAATTATTTTCCTAAGTAGGTACCTACATTAAGATATTAAGTTGGGGAACTCTAAATTTCTAAACTTGAAATTTCTGTTGATAAATTGAAATTAAAAAAAAAAAATTATTAATTTCTCTGATCTAGAAATTTCATTGTTGAAATTGGTGCTCTTTAACTTTAATCATTATCTATATAGAATGTATAATTCAACACAAATATTGAAAATAGCTATAGATTTTTAAGAACTTGGCGTTTAATCAAAGTACATTTGTCATTTTTCATTTTTATTTTTAATATTATTATTATAAAAATAATTCAATTATTTAAAATATTACAACTTTTTAGGTAAAAATAACAAACAAACTAAAAATATATATTGATTAATGATTATTAATTATTATTATTACTTTGAATATGTTATGAAAAATTTGAATATATTTTCAAAATTAAAATTGGAGTATTTATAGAGGAAGTTGATGATGGTATGTTGGAACTGTTAATTTTTCTTTTATTCTGACATGATATTAGTATTATGTTGTTAATATTTAGAGAAATACAATTATAACTTAATTCGTTGACAATCGACTTATCATTTTATGCAGTCAAAGCTAGTTACTACTGTAATTTAAATCTATGTTATGGATTACAAAAAAAATCTAAGGCTAATTATGTAAGACTAGGCATCTAAATATAAAAAATACAATCAATTACTATTTAGTTTTGTTATAATAATGCTGAACAGACCTCATGGATTAGTTTTAATAGTGTGGAATTTATCTTAAGCTGATAAAATTTATTGTACTTAAATTTAAAACAATATATCAATATTGCATTAAAATATTAACTACAATCAACATTCAATATTATAAATATAATTGAAAATAAGATCAATTTTAGTTAAAAATCAAAATTCTATTTTTTTTGTTTTTTTAATTTTAAAAATAATTTAATTATGAAACAATTTTAACAATACAACAAATGGTTTTAAAATAATTTATTTTTATTAGCTACATCAATAATAATAATTTTTAAACTAATAAAAAAATTCAAAATATTAAAAACTCACATTTCATAAATATTAAATATATATATATATATATTTAATTATAACACCATATAATTATTTAATGATACTAATACACCATAAAATTGTGCTTCATGAGTGTTTCATGCAACATACTAATGAGTAGTACTCATATTTCTAAAAAAAAAAAATATGGAGTAAATAATTTGGATAGGTTTAAGGCAATAATTTTAATGATAATTATAATCAACAAAACACAGTATTTTAAAAATAATTAATTTTAATGAGTTTTTGGAAAATAATTTTCTATAGGTATAGACAATTTGGCAAAAAATGTTTGCTAATTTTCAATAAAAATAAATTATATATTATAAACAATAAATTTTCAATTTTTAAAGAAACTTTATTTTTAAATTTGTATCCTTATAAGATTTACTTATCACAAAAAGTAAGGGGTTGCAGCCTTATCTGGAATAACACGTTGTTCATCAGGAACGGCATTAAACAATATTGGCTTGCGATCATGAACAGTAGAAAATTCCATTATGGATGCAACATTACCACATCGATAACAGTAGTTAGGTGCTGACCATACAGTTACAAGTTTATCATTAAACATATATTTAAACCCTGCAAACAAATTTTATTAAATATGAAAAACATTAAAATATATTAATAAAATAAATAAATACAGTAGTGATAAAAATAATTAAAATGATAGTTAACCTTGATTTAATACATTCTTATTACTCAATTAATTTAATTTAATTTTATATTATAAACGAGTGTACACATTATTCTTTAGGGATAATACCCTCTCTTCTTAAAATAAACACTGAGGAGTAAAATGAATATCTAAAATGTTTGCATAAAATAATTATTTTATTATTACAAAATTAAGTAAAAATATTATTAAATATAAGCACAAATTATTGTCCTAAATGTAATATCAATTTAAAATTGTATTTAAAAATATATATTAGTGCTTATTAATTTGCTTAACTACCAGCTTGATAATTTTACAATTAAATGGTATTAGAGTCTGTACTCAGGGTAGTTAAAGTAGACCAGCGTTTTCCACACTGTGGTACGCACATGTACCAGAGGGGGTCCACAAATGTAAATTAAAAATACTATACACTATATAGCATATTATATAAAAACTAAAATTTTATTTTTTTTATTAAAGGGGTCTGTAATCATTTTTACTATATCTAAGGGGTCCGGCAGAGAAAAAGTTTGGGAAACGCGGTAGTAGACAGTTGACTACTCAGTGAATATTTTTTTTAGTTACCTATAAAAAATTATAATATGTATTATTGATATAAGGTGTTAATTTATAAAATAAAAATTACTTGTGTTATACAATATTTATTCTAAATTAATCGTTTAGGTAAGGTTAAGATAAGGTAACATTGAGATTTGAAAAAAAATATAAGTTCTAAATTGTAATATACCTTATATCCTTGATATGGGTATAAACGAGTGTGAGTGACTAATATTTACTAGTAGTACCTACTTTATAATGCTAATTATGTATGCATTCCTCACATTGTAAATTTCTAAATAATATTAAATATTATTTTATATTTTTATATTATAAAATATTGCCATGGATATTTTATGTTATTCATAAGTTTGATAGTAAGAGTGCTGAGTGGTTAAAAAATATAACACCTTTCAAAATAGTTGTCAAAACAGAACTTAAGTATAAATTTAAAAGTCTTATATAGTACTTAAGACTTTAATGTCTGTTTACTTTGTACACTTATGATAACTTATGATAGTAATTTAATATTTAAAATATTGAAGTAACACTAATATAATAAACAAAATACATAGAATCTACCTCACAGAAGGTTAACTACCTATTGTAATTATACAGGAGAAGAAATCCATTTTAGACAAATACTAATATTTTGATGTTTACAATGAATAAAATAAAATGTATTTAATTTGTAAAAATTGTATACCTTCATTGACCAATTGATGTGCTCTACAAATCAATTCCAATTGATTTTTTTCCATGAATTCTTCAGTGACTTTAGATCCAAATAACCATCCTGCTCCTCGGGGACTAATTGTCCATTTTTCAATGTCTTCTGGATCAGACCACACTAAATCACAGAATGCACCTAAAATAAAGAACATTAAATTAATAAAAGTTAAATTGAAAATGTGTGATATATTTTTAATTACATATCATGTTTAGTTTACCTTTATAGGGAATTTCTTGATTGCGTTCAATTACTCTGATTTGATCTAATGTCGAAATATCTGGAGATAAACCACCATGTACACAAAATACTTCTTCGTCTATTAACTATCAAAATCATAAAGTTAAAAAAATTAAAAACTTCAAAGGGTTTAATTAGTTAGTAAAAATAAATCATACCGCTGCAACTGACAATAAATCAAAAACTTTACAACATTCTTTCCATACATTTGCATTTCCATACTTGTTCATACATTCATCTGAAAATTAAAATATTTTCCATTAATTTTATTTTCTTTAGTAATAAACTTAATTATTTAATTTATTCTATAGTTGTATTAGATTCTAGATTAATTGATTAATAATATTATTATTATTATTATTATTATTACACATAATTATTTTACAAATTGTTTGTCAACACAATATAAAAGAGCTCAACCTAAAACTAGAACCAAAGTCCTTAAGTTCATATTATATTTTACAAATACATTTAAGTTTTGAAACTTTATCTTCTGTTATAAAATAACTACCTTATCTGGAGCCAAAGTGCAAATACATAAAATAAATTGTAATCGGCTGTTGGGAAAACTGCATACAACAATGTAAAAAATAAGTTCAACTATGGTATACTTCTAAGTTAACTATACTATGTTTATCAAGAAAATATGATTTCACATATACAACTAAGGCACTAAGAAGTGAAGAATTGCAGTATACATATTTTAGAAATCGGTAATACGAGACTGCACCATATAGAATAATGAAAACTTTGTGCCCCTGCTTTCATCTAATTAATGCTTAAATAAATATCATATGACATCTGCATAAACTATATTTACAGTTGTAACATTAACTCAATATGTTAAAAATGATATAAAATAAGATTACAAATGCAATGTATAGTAATAAGTTTTATTCATTATGCTTAAACAGTTATTAAGTCAACACTATTGATGTTATTCTAAATGTAATTTTAAATATTGGATAACCCCAAATTAATATTGGAGTCACTATAAAATGCAAAACAGATAAAGAACTCAATGTATACCAGTGGCATATTT
>VUJU01004479.1:0-18407 GCA_009835225.1 Aphis craccivora
AAAAAAAAAATCAAATAATAATAATAAAAAGTCGTTCGTGGTTTCAGGGCACAGCCGGAGCGCGCGCATCACACCACACAAGATAGGCGAACCGAACCACGTCCCGTGACATTACTACATTGAATGTAAATTTGCACGTAATATATAGGTATATAAGTGCGACGAAGGAGGCGCTCTGAAAATACCGGCACAATCGAAAACGTTATCGCGGTCGCTGCCATTATACGAAAGTCTATACTCACCTATAATAATATATAATATACGGTCAAAGCTGTAGTTACGCGGAGGTAAAAATGAAATTTTCTTTTAACGACAACACACATGGCCAACAAGCTCGGTCGTGTGACCGTATAAAATAATAACATATTGTATACAGAACGCTTCACCGTCCGTTGAAGTTGCGGCTAGCTGCTTACGAACCGAGTTGTTCCGAAATGTTTCGAGCAGTTTATTGATTGAGTCCGTGTTGTAAACTAACTGAACCACGTCAAACTTTTAAAAAAAACCTTCCTTCCCGTTATTTACACACAAAAAAAAATTTTATAGGTAAGTTATACGGTTTAAAGTGTTTGACGTTTGGAGTGAAAAGTCATAAATCTACAGTTATAGACGCTCACGCATTTCAATAGTAGGATAATAATACGAACTTTCTGCTATGTAATTTTCTAAAACATGACGATAGTAAGATATTCTATTCCAATTCAACGATCTTCGGAACTAATTTTTTAGATTTTACTTTTCTCGAACGCAGATTGCAGACTCGATCAGTATCTTTTCTCCGTCCATGTATGGGGCTCCGGTATTTGTTGATGTAAAGCGTTTGTTTCAACGAAAAATATTCATAAAGACGACCGCACCACTCACAATAATATGAGTACACATTACATTATATAGTTGTAGGCGGGTTGTGGTGCTTTTTAAACGAATGTCGCGACCGGCCGGCGATAGACATCGTGAAGCCGCGGACGCGCATTTTTCGATATATACGGTGGGGAAAATACGCGCGTTACGTGTGGATTATAATTACGCCGGGAGGAGAAAAAAAATAATACAACTACATTTTTCGAATTCTAAAAGATTAACGGCGACAGTGAAACGTGTATGTACGCGTACGGCCGCGCGCTGATAACGAGATAAAAACGAACGACGGCTGCGGCGGACATAATATAATATATAATATAAACGCAGCTGAAGCCGACGCTGCCACTGCGCACATGGTATACGTAGGTGACACTGGACGTCATGTAATTTTATTCACAAACGCGTATACACGTATAATTTTATAATAATATATTATGCGAGAAGCCGCTTGATGTGTATTTATAATATCTTTATCCCGCGACGTTCTTGTCTTAGAATGCGGACGACGAATAGGAACGAAAAGAATATTATTATAATATGATCAAAACGAACGTATAATAACAGTAATTTGTGCAGCACCCAAGCTTTGCACCCGCAGCAGCGGTGGTGATTATAATACATAGTAAACGAAGCGAATTAATTCTGATACCGAGTGTCCTCCCACGTAAATAGTTAGATGCGTATGAGATGTCGCAGAGTTCATTTTATATTACGTTACACGCCACGACATATATTATACAACAATATACATTATGCACACTGAATGAGAGAATTAATTAGTCGATTCGAAGGCGATTTAAGGCCGTATTTTTTTTTGTGGGTGTGTGTTGGGGGGGGATTAACTACTAAGGGATTTTGGAAAACGACCACATCTTAACGGAATGAAAAAATGCATTGTACTGTTGTAAGAATAATATTAATATATTTTTCCGATGTGAATTCGTAGTGTAGTTAATCGTACGTAACACGCTTGTATGATCTACAATATTCGAAATCCTGGCAATCCATCAAAAGCCCAAACGACACATTGGGTTAGGTTAATATTATAATACTGAGTTAGGTTATTTAGTAAACCTTATTAAAGCGTGTTCGGAACACACAGTTTCGAGGTCTCCGATGAGATCGATTCGATGCACCGCGTATAAAGTCACACGAGAATAAAAAAACAAACAAACCGATTTTTAAACAGGGTGGTCCACGGCGATTTACCGCCATCTCGTACAAGTCAAATGAAAAAAACTAGAAAACACGTGGGCTCTCCTGTATATGGGTCAAAATAAGAAATAATATTGTCCGAGTCCTTATATGAATATATATACACACACACACTTGAAATAGTACGTTTTTAATCGGTTCGCCGAGACTATAACGCATTATATGTTTCATCGCCCGTAACCATAAAAATAAAAGAAACATTGTAAAAAACCGTATACACTATACATGGTTTAAATATATATATATTAAATAAATCTATGTGTGTGTGTGTGTGTGTGAATAAACGGCGGTACGTCTCGAGAGGATTTATGGTAAAGAGACGTGTTCAAACAATATTACAGTGTCAATCACAACGTGACTAATTGTTTTCAGGCCGTCGGAGAACAATAATTATTATTGTTCGACCCGTCCAGAGATTCTCAAGACCAAATCGACGGTCAAGCGTCCTCCTATCACAGACCCGCGCGCAATAATATTATATATTATATGAATAATATTATATGTTATGCTGCACACGCGACTCCTTTGCGTGACACCACGCCCACTCGATAACTGCGCTTATAATAATATATTTTCTCTTTATACCAACGACGGAATTGGATTTTTGATTTCTCTTCAATCAGAAATGAAAACGGTACGTCTGAGAAAACACGGAATCCACTTCGCTGCTAGTACAAGAACTAGGTCATTATATGTTTTTGGTTCGGATCTGAGGGCTAAGCCCCTGGAATAACAAGACTAAATACACTCTCGGTATTATCTGTAGTATAAGGTCAATGAGAGGAAATAATCACATTCACTATAATCCTAAATGACTATAATATACATACTAAGCATGTTTATACCCATCTTTTCATTTATTTAGTTTTATACTATTTAAGAAATGTTTTGGGTTGATACAAACTTAATAAAAACCTATCTCTTTCACTGTAAATAATCTGTTAAACAAATTAAATTTTTTTCAGTGAAATATGGCGTTTCTCATTAGTAAAAAATAAGTCAAAAGCCATTCCTTGAATTGAACAAAAAATCTATTTGAATTATTTTAAAATACAGTCTGGTAGGTATGAGTAATTAAAATTTCTCAAAAATAAAAATTAAATAAATTATTAAAATAAAAATCGGGGTGAGTATGCTTATCATTGCCAATCACCCCGTTTAAGCGACAAGCCTATATAGGGGTAGACTTAATGTCATAATTCTCTGCAACTGCGTCAAGCATTTTAATTAAAATTATATATACAAAAAAAAAAAAAAACAGATTAATATTTTTAAGTGGTAGAGAATGGAAAACGGCAGAGCACTCGTACACGTCTACAACAGCGCCCTTGCTATAATATTATATTAAAATATTGCTGTCCGAGAATCCGAAAAAGGGGGGAAATTCGCACCACTATGATTTGTGTACACGACATCTGCAGCGCGACTTAAGATTACGGGACAGTCGCTGTGCATGTATAGCTATATGAGACGCGAGTATCTAATTAGATGTACCTATACACTCGTATATACACTGTACGAATCACGGTCGTCCCGCATACTGGAAACACGGTAAATAAATAATTAAACGACGGAGGCGAGCGCGTTGAATAAATCACCCGCGAATCGAGATACAGCCTTTGAAGCGGCATGTGCGGTTCTCCGACGGTTCCCCCCCCCCTCTTTCACTATATCAAGTACGGGTGTTTCTGCCGATATATCATATCATTTTTATGTGCTCGCCGTCGACGACTCGTGCTACTGTACACAAGGCGTATAATATTATTTTCAAGTAAAGTGTGCATATCTCGGTGATGTATAAACGTACATATTGTGTGTTCTGGGCAAACCTGAAGATGTACCTATATACATAATATATATTACCTAATGATATACTGCGGCAGCGCGTTAAAAGTATATATATATATTATTATCCGTTTATGTGCGTTAGTTTTTGAGCGGTAGAACAGAGAAAACGACGAGAGAGGAGAGAGACGACGCCATTTTATAATAACATATATAATATAATATATTATATTATATTCGCACGCGGTGCGGAGGGAGGGAAAACCGATGCGAATCTCCGCAACAAATTTCCCGGCCGTTTTGTATACATTGTACAATAATATGTATACGTACGATATACGAGTACAATATAATGGACAATCTGGCGACATAAATAACGCCAACAGCGGCGGCGGCGGCGGCGGCGGCACGAGCAGGAGCAATCTCGCCGAAGATGTCGTAAAGGTTTACATTGTGCTGCGCGGTGCGTACACGCGTACACGTCGTTTTCCCCGCGGTTAACCTATCCCGTAAGGCCGTAATACCAGACGTCACTGGCACGGGCGCGCGTGCAGACGTCGTCGTATTAATTGCGTAACGTAGGTATAGGTTGGGTAGGTAACGCGTTTACGTATAATATATATTACATACATGCACTCATCGATGCTGCATCTATAGATACGTACCGTATTATAATAAAATACGCACTAACTATACTACTATTTTAGTATACGTTATGTAAAAGGTAGGTTAATATAATATAATATAGGTACCGCCGTTGGCTTTATAACGAAATGAGATTATACGCCTGTAAAATAATTAGTATAATACTTAAATACATTATTATATGATTGTTGTAACGTTGGATTTTGTAATGAGGATGCTTCTGATTTAAGACTTAATAATAAAAAAAAAAATCATTGAAAACACTCTACTGCGCGTGCGTTACTCCGATTCTTGAGCATGGCTTTGTTGTTTGGAATCTGCATATACCTACTATATACTTACGACTCTTACTTAATAGAAAGAGTCCGACGAAGATTTTTGCGATTTGCAGGTTTTTTTTATAGAATGTTCCACATGTACCTCACGACTATGCACCAATTCCAAATCTCTTTAACCTCAACTCGCTAGCTGAACGCAGATAACGTTGAAACTTACATTCTTTTATGGCTTATTAAATAGTGATTTTCCTTACTACTTATCTCTATTGAACTTTAAAGTTTCACCATGACAAACCAGGTCTGATACTCCTTTTTAAATTCCTACTGTATACTGTATTTTTAACGAATCAATATAAGATGTATTATGTTAAATGCAAATGCGAACTTTTGTATGTCCTTAAATTATTTTATATAGTAATAATTGTATTATTTTTAAACTAAAGCGTTATATATGTATTGGGAAATCAGAAGAAATTCAAATAATTCGTAGATTTCAAAACATTATTTGTTGGTGGCTGATACTAAAACATAATACGACAATACCCATATAGAACGTATGAACACGAAAATTATAATTATATTTTCTCAAAATACACTAAGTGACCATATCCATAATGGGTTTACGGCTGTACGAGTACAATAATCATCATTTGTTGCAACGACATTCGTTAAACCAAATAATCCGTCAAAATCTTGATTTAATATTCAAAGTTCAATTGTTCAGATTTCATTACCATTATTCCTACAAGCTGTATGATGGATAGGCGCTGCTGCAGGTGCGTAGGAATTATACCGACGTATAAGGTGTTTTCAAAACTCTACCCATTTAAACGGGCTGAATACACTATAAATCATAATTATTGTCGTTCGGTATAATTAAACGTTCCTATATTATATGCTATACATAGATACGACATTAATATATTTAATGCACGTACAAACCTCCGTAATCGGTAATGTTATAAAATATTTATACACATCGGAATGTATATAACAAGTCGGGCCGACTTAAGTAAGCCGGTAAAGATAGGGAAGGGGGTGTTATTTCGGGATTCGGGTCTAGCGTGTATACAATATGTACAGAGTGAATTTGTGAACAATTTATATTTCCTAGATATTATACATAATATAGAAAGACGAACGGGGCCGAACGATATTAGTGTACAATATGTATAGTTTGTATTGAACGCGTCGGGTTGTGTATATACATACGATAATATGCATAATATAATATGTCTTGCCGCCGGGTCGAGAGCAATATGAGTGTCGGGTTAACACGCTCCACGTTTTATTTTTTAAATTTTATAACGATATATATATATCGGAAGGCGGCGTTGGTGTACAAATAGTATGAAAAAGAGAGAAACAGAGAGACGGATAGACGTATTTTAGAATCACGGCGGCTTGATCGCACCACATACATATATACTATATACCTATATAGATTCCGCCGTGTCTCGCAAAAACGAGCGTCTTATCCGTCTTCCGATTTATATAATAACATTGAGCACACAATAGAAACCCGACAACAGGTCGCACGTTCGCGAAACGGCGCGGAAAATATAAACGTTTTTTTTTTCGCATTCATTTTTCTCGTTACCGAATCAAAAACGACGATAAATCATAATATTAAATAATATAAATTATATTATTATAGTCCCGCGCCGCCAAACTAGTCCCGATATTCCGTGGGTGGGGAGTGTTTATACACGCGCGGATTGTTGTCTGCGGGAGAGTATATGAGGTCGTTGGGCAGAG
Source organism: Aphis craccivora (assembly GCA_009835225.1). Lineage (NCBI taxonomy): Eukaryota > Metazoa > Arthropoda > Insecta > Hemiptera > Aphididae > Aphis > Aphis craccivora. The sequence continues at coordinate 6,543 of VUJU01004479.1, forward strand.
GTATAATCGGATTAACGTTATTATAATAATATTTGATTGTATACTACACTATCATCACAGATTTTAATTACGAATATCACGGTATATATGCGTTAAACATTATTGTAATGACTCCGTTCCTAATTAAGTGCGTCTTTCTCGTGTAACTCACGATATTCTCGGGCTTCAAATTATGTATTTACAATGTACACGCATGTGTGTATAGTCACAAAAATACCGACGACCGGGTATATACCACAGGTGGTATTTCGATATTTTCACGTATACATGTAATATATAGAATAACGGTAAACGTCCGACCCGATCGGTTACGTTGAATAATATGCACTACCGGCCGGCTATGGACATTTTCGTGCTGCAACTAAACAAAAGACAATCGCAACAATATGGACAATGTCCTGCTGCAGGGTCTAATTCAAAAGTCCCGTTCGTTTTACATTATCGAAGGGATACCTCGTCTTTCCAATGACAATGTTTAAACCGAGGTCGACCGTTACCGTCCGCTATTGACATTTGTATTATTGTTATTTTTATTTTAATGTACACGATTTGACGTTTTCGAACACAACTACGCGATAAATATAGGTACTTTTGTGAACCAATACCCTTCTTATTATTGCGTTATTTTCTCTTTTTGACCATTACTCTTATTTGGATACGTCTTGATCACACGAATCGCAAATATTATACTGATTCCATGCATAGTCTCACAGACACGTTTAGTATCCGTCGGTGTTTATTGCATTTTTCGTTTTTCAATCCGAGAAAAAAGTCCGTCTCGAATGAAATATCTAATAACAATTGTGATTAGTATATAAATGTTTTACGAAATAATACATACCTAATATAACCTAACTGAGACGGCACACAACGCATATTAATTCCGAATAAATAATACAACCATATTGTATATATATATATATGTATATATATTATATATATACTATATATTTTGCAGTTTAAATTTAATTTGAATAAAATAAACGATATTATTACAGTTCCTTTACAAGAAAAACAAAATTAAAATGGAGAACAATATATAAATAAACACAATTCATTATTCTGCGAGTACAACACTAAAATTAATTTTATACGAATATAATATAAATTGAGTTTGAAGTTCTTTATTAAGTATATATTATTATTATATCGTATATTAATAACAAAGTTGTGAACTATCGCAGCAAACAATATTATATAAACCATTGTACTTTCGCTATTGTTAACTCGATTGCGAAAAAGGTCGTTTTATTTTTTTATTAATAATAGTCATAATGACACCATTACTCGGTATACAATGTAAAATATTATTTTATGTGTTTTTGTTTATTCACATACGCGTTTAGAATAAAATATGCGTAATCAGATCACCGGACGCGTTGTGTATATATATTGTGCAGTAAGTATCGTATTCGTAATAGTAATATGAATACGTTAAATATTAAACGATGGTCCGAAAACAAGAGGCTACGAGATATATAATAATATACCTATGCAAATCAATCCAGAACGTTTACAAAAACAAATTAATATTTTTCTTAAACGCTGCAGTGTTATATAGGCACCTAGCTATATGGCCGTCTCAAAGATACCGCTGAGATTAGAGTTATTTGTTGGTCGTTTTTTTTTTCTTTCTTTTTCTGAAACATATTTACTTTGACCGGATCGCGGTCGTCGTCGCAGCTGCAGTCGCCGTGACGTCCGATCGACTGTGATAACAGCGGCGGCCCGTCGTCAGAACTCGGAAGACCTAACCCGTGAATGCGAACCAGTTTGCCGGCGGACCCTACGGTCATCTGTGTATTATGTTTTATCATTACGTGCCCCAAAGAAGTCATGAGTCATCGCCGCGCTCGCACGCACACAGTAAACACACACCAATAGCTGCAGTGTTGTCCCACGGTCCGCGAGCCGCGGTACATAATATATATATTATTATATATTATGCGTGTAATACGTTCGTGTGTGACAGGTCTAATCCGTTTACACGCGGGTGGACGAAGATGGCGAGAAGGACACCGTGTGTATAGAAGAGAAAAAATGTTTAAAAAAAAAAAAAAAAATGCGTCAACAACAAAAACTAAAACGAAACCGAGAAGTGGAATTATACTGGTGACTAAAAAATTTACAACTCTGTAGCCAGAGAAAACGACGTAGGACACATATGTGTGTGTGTGTGTGTGTGTGTAGTATAGTATGCGATATTACAGGGAGCATTGTTATTCTAGTCGTTTACACTAGAAAACGATTTATTGTGACCATCGTCGCATCTTTTCGCAGCATCTTCACCCTGTACATGTATGATACACATAATATAGAGAGTCTGCGGTGCACACTTTGCCCGAACACCGCACACATATTCATCCGGTATGTCGTGAACGATATCTATAAATATTTGTGAAGGCGAAACAACACGCTCGTACCTACACGGCGTATTATATACAGCCTCCCGTTGCACCGCAAGAAAAATATATATTTATTATATTATATATACGTTTTTTTAAATGTTAATCAGTTCATACCGAGTGCCACCCGCCACCGTTTCTTCTCGTACCTACACACACACACACACACACATATAATATATAATATATGTATTATATACCAGCAGTCGCTTTTGTGCACGCACGTCGTATGGGCTGAAGAAGAAGACTGTGTGTTTGTATTCAAATGTTCCGGCCGAGTATTTTTTTCCTACTGTCCTCCGCACTCCTACCTCCATTCACTCTTATTATTATTTATAATTCTTTATTGCGTTCTGCGATGACGGAGTTTTTCGACTATAATATAAAACGAAAGCGTCTTTGTAATACGGGTACCACAACGCAGCGGCGAGCGGACTGCGGAACAACGAATCGCGCGCGCTTAGACCGGAGAATTGTACGTAGGCAAATACCGTGTACACAAAGCCGCATTTCGCGTTTAAAACGATACTAATTTTAACTGCAAATTTACATTTAAATCGTTTAACATCTAAACATGTACTGTATATTCTATAATAGCGGAAGACATACGCCTGATATTTAAATTAAAAATTAATTTAATAGTTGTTATGTTTGTTGAATGTTGTAAATCGTGTCAGGTCACTTATTGTGTATTTTAAACACAAATAAACGGATAAATAATATTTGATTTAATAATTTAGTTGACATATGGATATGATATTGACGATAAAAACGACCTATATACCAATAGCATATATTTTTAACAAAATTGTTAGTTATCTATTATTGAAAACAATAATTTATTGAAAGATTCACAATCACTGCTGCTTCCACTTATGTGGTAATTCAAATAATAAAATTAGTCGATTTTGATAACTAAGTAAGATTTTTCTACATATTAATTTTAAACTTTTAAAGTTCAATAAATTTTAATTAAATCGAGTTAATTCTTGTTATTATAACTTATCCACCTTAGCTGAGAACTTTTCGATTTCATATAATAATAATATGTCGTAATATTATTCATGAATCGCACGGCGTTTAGATTAAGTATAGTCAGATTTGATTCGGGCAATCCGATAAAAAAAAAAAACAAATTAATGCCATTTACCAGACATTGATTGAAGTGCAATATCAATCATATAATATTATGTCTATTTGCTATAATACATTAGATACTCCAGCTAGGACACACTCAAGACGAAACAGGTAGGTATTTACTTTTTTAGAAAAAGCTGGAAACTACTTGTGGACTTGTGCCAACCAACTGTTATCTTGAGGTTTATCTTTTTACCGTTATCAATGTTAAGCATGTCTTCTTGAACATTATCGAATAGTAAGTTGTATTTAATATGCGTACCAATGTAAAAAATAATATTCAATAAATATACACAGTAAAACGATTAATAACACGTGGGTCGAGTCATTATAATTTAACTATAAGTTTGTAGACGGATTTGAAATTCAAATATTATATGATCTGTAGATCGCATTCCTGAATATTTTGGTATATCTATATCTAAATTGATAATATACACAAGATGATTCACCACCTTTTATTTTCCTTTCATTAAAATTCTCACTTTAGCATCCTTAGACACCATATTGACATTTATTTAAATTGTTTATACCAAATATAGTAGTGATGTGTGTAATGTGTAGTTATACAAACTTTTGTTAAATGAAAACCAACCTTATTTATTGTAAGAGTATTGTCAAGCAGATGATTTTTCAAAAAGAATGATGACTCTAAACAAAAACTCAAGCGAATAGTTTCTATAAGTTATTCAAACATAAAAATATAATATTAAGGATATTAGTCCTTAAAGACAGATTTATAAAATTATAAAAAATATTTTTTATATTAATATTTTTAAAAATGCCTGGCTCTCATATACCTCCACAATTATGGACCTATCCTAAGTACACAAAGTCAAATTGTAAAATATAACTCGAAAACCTACTCGTTCGAAATTTCAATTCAACACAATACGGGTATAGAAACTATCGAAAAAATTATTTATTTAAAAACTTACAGGAAAAAAGTTTGATCCTTGTTTGAAACAAAGAATACAGGTGTCCGCGGTATCGTCGCAGGACGCCACTCAAGCGGATGGCCCATTAATACCGGTAGATAACACGTAATAAGTAATACGTCCATTAAAAATAGTGTCCTATTAAGTACCTATATATTAAAAAATTTCACATTTTCACGTTGTGGGCATATAGGCAACTGCGGCGTACCTTTATACCCACGCACACGGAATGGCCGTCGTCGCGGCAGCCCTATATGCGCGTTACCTATATTACATAATATCGCGTGCTTTACGACGATATCGCCGACTATAATATAATACGTCATCGCCGCCGCTTATACCATTCCGTCAACTCAAAACGAGTACGCGCGCATAACATAATAACGGCCGTGACGTCGCGACAGCCGCGCCGAAGGCCCTCCCGAAGACGATTACCGTTTATAACACCGCGTTGTAATATATGAGCACATATATAATGCGCACAGGCTGCAGAGAGCGTCGGTTTTGTTACGCGGCGTCAGCGTCCGACGGCTGCGGCACAGCCACCGTTAACGCGACGCCCGGGCCCGCGGAGATGACGAATCTCGTCGCCGCACTGGAAAATTATTACCCGGCGTGGACCCGCGGGCCCGGTGCCGGCTACTCGCGCACACGCTTATTATAATAATATTTATTTTTTCGTCGCGTTCAAGGTCGCGTCCGTGTACGATAAACCATATTATACACGCTGCAGCGACAACGTACGGACGGAGCAGTATTATGTTTGATGGGCATAATGTATAGACGATTAATAATAATATAATGCTATGTATACGTAACGCATCACGGTATATATATGGTCGTACGTGAACTCGGGTATATACCGAGCAATTTACCGTTTATTCGTCCGTGCCCGCCGTTTAACGGCCCGTCCAGCCAAACATTATTATGTTATAAATTATAATATTAATGCGTAGGTACGATAATATACTACAGGTACCTATACTATACCTGCGGGGCGCGTTTCCGGATTTCCCGAGTACAAACCGTTTGAACGATCTCTGCCTAACGCGAGATTTTTCAGGATATCTGCGGTAGCTCGTTATAGTTAAAATTATTGACGAAATCTTAGACCGTTGATTTTACTGGTAAACTGCAGGTGTTAAAAAGCTCACGTTTGCGCACGATATTCAAAATAGGTTTTCGAATTCGGCATAAGTGCGTTTAAAACACGAGTAAATTAGAATATTTTTTTTTCTGCAGTAAGGGTCACATTTTCGAGAAAGCCGAACGATCGAAACGGTTGTTCAGGGTGCATTTACACGATTAATACGTAACACGGTGCGTGTACAGCGTAGGTAGTAGTGTTGTACACGTGCAGTGTATAATATTATAGCGGTCGGATACGAGTGCGATGTTGATGATGATGATGATGATGAAAATAATGTGTGTACACGTCTTGTGGCGAGGGCATCGTCGTTCACCTACAACTGTATATATATATATACCTATATGAAATTATGTACGCTCGTCACGGGCCCGCGTGGAAATAATGTCCTCGCCCGACCGTCAGTATATTACTACCGCGCTATACGGTATATATACGATGTCCGCTACCAATTAACGGTCATTATAAAACGGTCCCTTCGGTAGAGACGCGTATACAGTCATTCTCGTTAACGGTCAACCGTGTGTTCTAGTCGAAACAAATCGTCCACCCAAAACATTAAGGTCTCTGGTAAATTATATTATACATATAATATCGTACGATATATTGTTATAATGATATAATGACCGAGCGCGCCATTACGTTCCGCGGGGACATATATATAATTATTTTTTGTCTCTCGTTTTCGTTACTTTCCACGTTACGATCGGGTACCGATTTTCTCATTAAAAGGCCGCTCGTAAAATAACAACAATGACAATATTTTTAAGCGTTTTTCGTCTCGTAACGAGTATGAGACTGTATATTAGGTATACATGATGTTATATGTATACATGTAAGTGCTTACTTTGAATCCAAATGTAGGTTAGCCGGCGGACTAACTACGTTACAATAATCATTATCGTTTGTACCGATCGATTACTTTTAATGAGTAATTATATAGTTTACAGCAAAGCGTTCCGCTTTACAAATCGAGTTGTAGTCGATTAGGACCTATGTAAAAATCGAGGACGAAAATATTACAGATTTGCTGAAAACGTTTTCACGTCAACAGAACAGATGTTAATTAGCGAATGAGTAAAATTGAACATTTATTTTCCACGTTGTGTAAATAAAATTTGGTTTTGTAGGTACACACATATTATATATTTATGTGCGTGTAAATTATTTCATTGGATCTTATGTATGTACACATATATAATGTAACATATCTTATGTATGCGATAATAAAAAATTTGAATCGATCGATTTTAAAATATAATAAGCACCTAACATTTGAAAAATGATTAAAATAATTATAAATATTGTTTTTGACTTCATCTGCAGAATGGAAATTTATTTTTATTGCCAATATATTTTATTGTTTATTTTTTAATAGGTACATCATTTAAAACGGAACTCCCGTCTGTGGGTATTTAAGATAACATATTATAATCGGTTTAGGTTTAGGTTAATGTATTTGATTATTTTTTTTATTGGAATAATATCGTAAAACACGCCCGCGAATAATATAAACAGATAAAACCTATCGCCAAGAAACCGTCACTACATACACATTCATTCAAAGATATTACAATATTTCAAACAATGCTCGTCGATGTTAAACACAAATTAATAACCAATATAAATCATTGAGACAGAAAAATGTTCCTAGCTTCGTACTAAACTCATCTTCATCGGCGTCAACAAAATCTCATAAAAATTCTTTATCGACCTTCAAAAGTCACTGTAGCCTGCAACCTCCGCAACGACTCATCTCGTCGTATCATAATAATCATTATTTCTCTCGTTGGAAAAACTTTCTTCAATAAAACGTAATACACTCGCTTAACACACTGTAAATAATTAGTTATATCCTCGCTGTTAAGTACACTGTGGTTGTCACTAATAACCATTAAACGATATGCAAATATCGAATAAATAATAAATCGTATTACTTATTTCATTATTTCCGTATACCACTCAGGCTTAATTATGAGGTATTTAAATGTTATTGTTGGGCTGAAATAATATAATGTGTCTGCAGTGGTAGAATATCACAAAATATAAAACCAATATATATATGTAGGTAGGTACAACTTATAACGCTCAGTGTTAACAATGCATTAAGTTAAAATGCACTACAATGGCTTTAATGTAAAACAGCAAATTTATGTACTGTTATTATAACTACTGCTACAACAAGGTTTAATTTTCGCCCTAGAAAAAATGGAAATTTAAAGGCCATCTACTAATATTAACTTGTTTTGTAAAATTTCCACAGATTAATAATAACGACAATAATTATTAATTACCAATTAGATTATACAATTTTCTTAACTATTAAAATAAAAATATTTTTTCAATAAAACTTATAATAAAAATAATAATAATAATAAGACTACAAAACATACATATTTTAATATTTTATGTCTACCTAAGTTTTTAATCGATTCGGTGGACTGATATTACCACCAACGTAGAGTGTATTGTACCTCGACAATAGTTTTTAATTCTATATTGAAATTGCAAACCGTACCTATTTTACATGCTGAAAATAACTATATAACGTGTATTTAAAATTATAATATAGGTACTCATAACTGTAAAGTAAATTCTTACATTAATCGTTAACAAATTTTTTATGAGCCTACTATATGTAAATAGTATATTATTATCGAACATGAATCAAGAAAATCTTTATTATCGTTATTATTGTATATTATTATTTATTTGTTGTTCCATCGGGAAAAATAGGTCGTAACAAGTAATATTCTAAAATTTATTGACTAAAAATAATTACGTCCATGAAAATGATCTGATGCTATTTACCCAATAAATTGTGTTACACAGTAATTACATTTTATGACTCATTTCGGCTCAAAGTTATAAAGTACCTAATATAAACGTTAAATGACCTAACAAAAAAATAATTTAATAATAAATAATTTCAATACAATTTTTGGTAATTACGTATTATTGACCAAACTTGAATAACTTTTAGTTGCTTACACGATTTGTTAAAACATCACCCAGCTAATTTAAATAATGCTATATACACACATAAAACATTTAATAATACTGTTAACGGTGAACTGATTTTAAGTAATCATCAAATTTTTGTCGAAAATCGATGTGTGCGGTTTGTGGAAATGATTAACATATAGCGTTTTATTTTTCGTGGTAAATTATGTATGCATGGGAAAATAACGCATAATCGGCTAGTTATTCAAAACAAATTAAACAAAAAGATGCAATTAATTTGGCGGACACGTAAGAATTTAAAGTATCAATTACAAAAGTCAGCAGAGTTTCCTGTTCAACATAAAAAACTCAGCAAACTGCTTTAGCGACTGCCATGGCACTTATACATGTCGAGACTAGCATGCTCACCCTCATTTTTACATCGATTGTGCATTTATTAAACTTCATATTTTTATTTTTTAAAGTTTATGTTTACGTAATTTTTTTAATAGTTTGTGAATATATAATTTGAATGAGTGAATTCTGTATTATACTTGAGTAATTATAACAATGTATATGTAATTGTTGATCATCTTACATTTATTTATTATACATGTATCAAATCTAAGGAAAAAAGATAGAACATTTTGTCTCATAGGAATAAATAGTTCTGAACGAATAAAACTCTTGGAACTTTCTTGTCTTTCAATCTGTCCGATAAAGTGTTAACAAAAAAAAAAAAAAAAGGTTGAAAATTGTAATCAAAATAAAGCACAGACAATCTGAAAAATTCAAAAAAATAAATCGACAATAGGGATGACATATACAGATTCTACAGATGAACGAGGACGTAAGGATTGTACGCTACTATAGAAGTTTAGTTTATACATATATATATATTCCGGGTAGTCCGTTTCCGATCCGATAAGATGCGTGTTTATACGCCATACGGTATTATCTACGCGGAGGGGGGCGATTGAAAAGAGTTTCGTCTTAATTCTTTTCGATCGTGGCGGGACGTCGTCTCGGAACACAGTCTGTGCCTATATGCTTCAGTTTTGGCAAAGTCCCGATCACTGTCCGCGTCCGTCATCATCGTAGTCGCCGACATGACGTCCGTATGGGCGGCGGGATCAAGTCGTCCGCTCGGCTCAACATAATATATCGATTCGAGCCGAAAGGTTTTATATTAAAATATAATAATATCATTATATTATCTCGTTGGCGTCTTGTATATAATATACATAATAAATATGTATACATGTAGAATGCTGGCTGGCAACCGGACTGATTGATGATTGGCGCCCGTGACTCGACGACGACCGCGATCGGTATACACAATAAATTTTTGAGGTACTGCATCATGCGCTCGCAACAAAGTCGACCGGGGCGAAAATGAAACCGCGAGGATATGATATCGTTGTTATAATGTTATTATTATTATGTTATGAATAGGCGACGAGAGACAAAAAAAAAAAAAATAAAATAAAACCGGCACGACGGTACTTTACATGGATATAAATCACACACACACGCGCTCGCGCGGGGTACACCGTTCGTTCACACCGGGCGGAAGACTGTATATGCAAAGAAGGCGAGGCGAGGCGGAGACGGACGGACGGGCGATGATCGATGGGCTTCCCAGGCGGTTACGGGGAACGTGAAAAATTCGTGGTCGACCGCGACTGTTGAGGTGGCGTTGACAAATATTTTCGTAGCCCGTCCATTGTAACATCGACGTGGCATTTGAATACGAATAGCCACACACACATATAATGTGTATTTATATACATAATACAAGTGTGTGTGTGTGTGTGTGTGTGCTGTTAAGACACGCGCGCTGAGACACAATATCAGAGGGAAAGAAAATATATAAACAACACACACACACACAGCAAGCCTGAGCTGTGTCGTGCAGCTTTCGGGAGTTATAGATTAGACGTGAGGTGATACAAGGTCTTTTTTGTGTGTATAGGTATTTTAATCGCGATGCATATTACACAATTTTTATCAGTCACTTTTTAATTAAATTTTTTTATTCTCGGCGAGAAGATATAATAATATAACAACGTTGTAGTCGTTTTTCGGTTCGTATATTATAAAACACGAAAATCATTCGACGACTATAGTTGGGTAGTCCAACCCGAAACGACGACGCTTATATACGTCGCGGGTCGTGTCTCTTTGGAAATAAAAAAAAAAAAAAACTAGCTCAGCGCGTATATTATACGCGTATTATATACGGTAGGCGGATCACGCGAGCACGCGAGGCGATAAAGATTCAGACGCGTTATAATATAATTATCATTATTGTTATCGTTAAATTATTATTATATTCATATCACACCCCCTCCCCTCTGAACAACTCGGGTCCCGAGTAAATATATATATGTATTATATAGGTACCTGACTGTGAGCAGTGTATCGCAGAGCAGCGTGCGGATTTTTAATTGACTCGGCGTTATCGATCCATCTCGCATTCCCGCCGGGCTCGAGGGGTGCGCGAATCGTATTGATTTTCGCGTACATGTGCGAAGTGCCACAATAATTATATAATGATATATGATAAATTATGTTATTCCTTATACGATATTTCAGTCGCTAACGCGTTACCGGAGCTGCAGTTGTGTATAGGACCGCGAAAATGCTATTTTATAATATATGGAACGCTATAACGCTGCGGGCCACGTGTTCGGCAATCGCGGCCGTCGCAGTAAATCAAAAATCGCGACCCGAAGACTGTTTTGCTTATTTATTTGTACGATGCTAATGGACTTAGCGCCCCTGCACTACTACCTGTTCTCCGGGGCGACGACAATTATTATTATATTATTGTATCGTTGTCGCGTCACACGATCACCTGCACACGATAATATAATAAGTAATAACATAATAAATAATATACACCATGTCCATCGTGCGGCGATATAGGGCCGCCTATCGCGGGTCTATCTATAACACGACGAGTGCGAATTGCTTCGATTGGCACTGCACACTTTTATAAAGACTTCAGGAACCCCGAAAACTGGTTGGTCTGTTTTGACGTTCCAAAATCTGCTGCAGCGGATTTGGTCAGATTCTTATAGTCGTAACACTATACATATAATTATATGTGCTTAGCATTTCCTGATTTTAAAAGTGTTAACAAAGTTTTCATTTTGAAAAATGACATGGTATTTTTGATGAATCTATAGTATTTCTACCGGAAGATTTCTTTAAAAAATAAATGAATTGAATAAAACTTTATTATATAACTCCTAAGCAATCGCGTCGCATATATATATTTTTATGATAA
>VUJU01004480.1:0-18404 GCA_009835225.1 Aphis craccivora
TCATTATAAATAAATGTAGTACAAGTAAGAATAGGAAGTTTTAAAATAAATTTAATAATCTTGTTCATAGTCGATTTTAATTTGATCAAGTGAAATTCATAAGCACCACCCCATATCTCGATACCAAATGCAATAATTGATTGAACTAGGGAAATATAAATAATTCTAAGTTGATGTTTATCAAGTATATACCTAAGATCTCTAAAAACATAAAAGAATTTACGAATTAAGTTTGTGATATAGTTTATATGTATGTTCCATTTTAATTGAGAATCAATATATATTCCTAAATATTTGATAGAAAAGACTCTATCAATATTAATGGATGTACAATTTACCAAATTACTATTTGGGTTAGAGGTATTTTGTATGTTTAAATTCCATTGAATGTCATATTATATTATATTTTTGATTTTATTGTTTGCTTATTTTATTCTTAGATCATATACAATATTACAATGGATGGGGCCATGTCCTATCTTACCCTATGTTAGCAACTGGAGGCACATGTTAGCGATGAGTCACGAGATGAGATGCGCCATTTGCACATGCACATGTATACTCGTCACGTTTATATCGTGATTATCACTCATGAGCTTCCAGGGAGAATGCAGTTTTTTGAATAAATATCCCAAAGAGAGTGCAGTTTCTTGAATACATTTTTAAGACTGAGCTATTAAGACTCGATTTTTTTTTTTAAACACTTAATAACAAAATATAATAACTCCAAATATTTATCATTGTGTTGACCATATTCTATTTAAAGAAACATATTTATAATTTCTTACTTTTTTCATACAAGTTAAATATAGAACACAGAATCTGTATGTTAATTATAAACATAATTAAGCTATTTCAAACATCAAATAAATTTTAAAAAGTAAAATTTTATAAAATAGGTAATCATTAAATCATTCAACACAAAATGAATCAATATTATAAAATTATAATAAATAATAATGTAATTATATCAGCGATAACAAGTATTACATAATATATAAATCAATAATTAATAATATGCATTAAAGATTAATTATAACTTAATTATTAATGATGTATTCTTATTATTTATATGATTTATAGTAAATAAGATTTTTTGCCATAGAAAATTTTAAATTCTGAGTTGAGACTGATAAGCATGAGTGAAGAGCAAAGAAGTTTAACCAATTGTATTATACAGTATATAGTTGAATGCTATCCAAAACATGGGTATCAACTAATTCAAAAGTTATGTTATTGTATTTTTTTTTTACTTTACTAATTATTTTAGTGTACTGTAAACTTATTGGTGAGTACATAACTAGTTCATTTTTGTTTGTTTCAAAAATTTGTTTAAAAATACAAAAAAAAAAAATTATATACAAAATTAAACTTATTAGTTATTATATCATGTACAAGGAATAAAAATTAACATTTTGATCAATTAATATCATGTTTAATTGTTCTAATTAATAGTCTTACCAAAAGTAAATTTTGCCTGTATAATATTCCTATATTTAATCTCGTTCCTCTGCTTCCTTGACTGATTTTATAACTAAACAGACTTTAAATTAAGTTGTTTATTACAATAAATATTATTTACATGGGCATTCACACGGAGGAGGGTATGGGGGATAGATTCCCCCCCCAAGGTTCTTTATTTTCTTACATATTAGTAATACACATATTGTCTAATTTTGGTAACCCTTACGGCTTATTATATATCCATTTTTTTCATACTCCTCCTTTGAAATATCCTGAGAACGCCTCTGATTCTTTATAAAATGTTTTGTAGTTGGTTTTCTGTTATTCTTTTTTTTTAGTAATCCTTGAACATCCATATTAAATTTCTTTTCTTTTGGACTCTCAACACAATGTTGTTCAGATTTTGTACTGAATAATATAATATAATATACAAATTAGAATCATCAATAAGTTTGAATTTTTAAAAAATCAAAAGTTTTAAAAACAATACCAATTATCAATTTCACTTTCAGTGCACATTTTAACATCATCAACAGTTTTTAGAATTTTCTTAATATCATCAACACATGTCACTGGTTTCTGTGTTATGATTATTTGCTTATTTTTAATAGATACCTGAAATATATTGTAATTTTTAGTACAATATTTTTGTTGATATTCATTTTAGTTAAAATGTTAAAAATCATACCTTTACATTTAGGTTATTACTTGAAATAATAATTTTTTTTACTAGTTCATGATTAGAATCTAAATAACCTAATACCAATGATTCATGTGCACAACAAAAAAACCAATCAGCTGGTAATTTCATGTTAATTAATGTATCTTTTAAATTATTATAAGTTTTAGATACATTTTCAATTGTACTTGAAATATTGTTAAGTTTAGTTTTTTTAATTGGTTTGATCATAGTTAAGCTCCGTGGCAAATCTGGAAATATTGATGGAATCGCATTTTTTTTTAATGATAATCTACCCCTTTCTATCAGATTAATTGAACCATCAGGCATCTTAGTTTCAAAATATCTATAAACACAAGTTTCATCAAAATGTTTTTCACATACACTGTCAATCCCAGGACGTAATTTTCTATCAGTCCGTTGGATTGCTTTAGTCCATTTCTCCAGAAGAAGTGCGTCCTATAACATAGGTAATATATTTAAAACATATAAATATAAATAATAATTAAAATACAAAATGCATTTATAAATTAGGTATGTATGTGATAGATAAAAGGTAAGTATTAAGCATAAGTAAGTACTAGGTACTGATGTACTATTAAAACAAATAAAATTTAGATTTTAGCATCTTACCTTTGGCGCTTTAAACATTGTTTTATGTTTTATTCCGAGTAATTTGTTTTTTTTAATTTGGGATTTGTAACCCTCATGACAATGAGGAACAAAACAATTTCTGGACATTATACTACAAATTTTTAAAATATAATTGTATTAAATAATTCTTATTAGATCGTAATTTTATTTGAATGCAAAATAATTACCCAACAATTATTGTGTCTTAATGTCTTATTATAATATATTAATATATCACTAACTACTATTTTTTTTTAATACCTATATTATAATAGATCATTCTACGCGTAAATGTATAATATTGTATATTGTATAATATTATACTTCAAATTTGAATAAATTTTGTGAGTCGCGAATACCGAATAATAGTGAATAGTAATAACAATAACTGATAAGTGATAACACTTATCGAATACTTAGATATTTACCACAGACTATATGAAAATAGTCATAATAGTCATATAGTCTGTGTATTTACTATGGTCTTATATACGTATATAAGACCGTGATATTTAGCAAGGTTTATTTTGATCTAGGTATAGTATACACTGTAATATTTAATTGTGATATGATACTATATAGTATTTACTATTTACTATTTGTCTGAAAACTGAATGTAGCAACTAGCAGTTCAAATCTAATTTATATTTGATTCAAATTACTATAGGTATTTAATAGTTTTTAATTTGGAAATATTAATGGTTTGACTGTAATATAATTTTTTTCTTATTTTCAGTTTTCAGCCACAATATCTAAGTTAAAAAAGATTTGTGATTCAACAGATTAAAAATTTAATACTTATTTAGTTGGGTGATCACTGATAAATTAAAAAAAATATGTCCGAAGAAGACAAAATTGAAGACTTAGCATGTGTTGAAGAATCTCCCAAAAGAGGTGAAAAAAAGATTTTTATTGACTAATTATTTCTTTTATATACTTAGCTGTGATAATAAATTTATTTTAACAATTTTTAAACATAGAAAATATATACTGTTTAAAACTATATAATATGATGATTTAATGACTATTTACATCTGTTATTTAGTGATATAAATTTTTTATTTTGATAAAATACTCAAGTCATAATATAAAAAAACTGTCATCGCCTGATTTTAATATTTTTATAAAAAGAAATAATAATCATTGTTATTAATAAAGTGTAAAACATTTTTTATGTAAAGGGAGCTTCATTATTAAATGTCATAAGATTTAAAATTATAATCATTAATTTGTCAAACCTTGTGCATTGTAGTAATTGATTATATTGAATATATTAGTAGTTATTTTATCAAACAACTTTCATTATTTCAAAATGTATTGATGTTTTAAAATAATTTTTTTTACATAATTTTCAGTCAGAATAAAACAACATTTTTTTAATGTTTTTAATTGTTATAATTTTTTTGAATAACAGCATACATTTTTAATTGTATATTTTGATGTATAAAAATTGAAATTCAGATTACTGATTAGTAGTTTGTGATTTATAAGTTATAACTTATAACTGTTTATAAATACCTGTTCAGGAAATAGTTATATAGTTCATAATATAATAATACTATAGTTCATAAGTTCAGGAATGATTGGAAGAAGCCTTGCAAAATGTTAGTCTACTACTCTGCTTACCTAAACTTATTTAAATATTTATAACTCATAAAATACTCGTCCAAATTTAAATTTTTATGTAAGCGTTGAAATATTCCAAAAATATTCTGTTTTAGAATATAAAATTAAAAAATACAAGTTCTAAAAAGTAAAAATTTAAAAATGATGTTTTATTTCCAACTAGAAATTATGTAAAAAAAAATAAATAAAATATTTTCAAAATATGTTAATAGATTTAGAAATAATGAGTTTTATTTGATAAAAGAATCACCCTGTATAGTGTATAAGGAATCTAGAACAAAATATCCAAATGTATCTGTTAATCCGAAAATAAGTACATATAGTCTACTTTCTAATAAAATTAGCTCAAATATCAAATTATTTAATTATAAAAATATACCTAATACAATAATAGTAATAATATCACAAATTAATAAATTATACTGCACACATATTAGTCAAATAATATAAAATAATTTGTTTTTAAATAATAATAATAAAAAAATATATAAAAATACTATGATTAAATATTAATAATTGAATTCGCTAAAAATAACTACCTACACTATTTTCTAAAAATTTAAAAAAAAAAAAAAACGTTTTTAAAAATAGAAAATTGTATGTATTTTCTAACAAAATTAGCGATTGCATTTAAATAGACATTTGAAGTTTAAAATTTTTTTTATTATTGTTTTCTAAAAATATTCATTGACACAATATGCTTGAAAACGTAATACAATGTTACTCATAAGCAGGGCTAGGATTTGTATGCAATAGCATGTTTCTTCAAACTCAACTCAGGAGTGGATTAGTATATAGACACTATAGATACTGTGACTAGGGCCTACGAACAATTGTGACTATGATTTTATAGTAAAACGCAAAATGGTATAATAGAGGCTGATTTTGTTTAATAGTTTTTTTGAAAATTTAACTATATGTATATATTTTGGATTAAAATGAATTGTTTTTAAATTTTAGGATTTGTAAAAACAGATATCATATAAAAAGTTATAAAAGTTTAGATTATGCGTAGACTGCAGAGTGCTGTAAAATTTGTGGTATTATTTCTATTAATTAATGTAATTTTTTTTTATTTTTTATTTATAATAAGGCTTCAATTACAAAGATTATTAGCCTTGAGTTGATTACAACTAAAAGTGTTTATACAATATTAAGAAATAGAACACAGAACATTATGTTTATATACAGGAATATTATAATTTATCATCTAGCCCAATTGATTTTAAAAAAATGAAAATATTGGCGCTGTTGGATTGATTGAGGGCTTCTTCAAGAAGACAATTGCAAAATGGTCATACCCCAAAAATGCGTCTAGAAGAGAACAAATAACAATCAACAGAGCTAGAATAGGCCATTCCAACATTACACACTCCTACTTAATCACTAAGGAACCCAAACCAATGTGCGTCTCATGCAACTCCCCCCTTACGATCGAACACATCATCATCAACTGCCCCAACTACACATATTCACGCCATCTCCTCAAAAATCCGACAATTAATGTAATTTATATATGATAAAATATATTTATATTCACTTATATTATTATTATATATTAGGCATTTTTTTATAATTAAATAATTTGATATTTGAGATAATTTTATTAGAAAGTATTAAGTAAACTGTAGGTAATGTAGTTATTTTCAGAAAAACGGATAGGTACATTTGGATATTTTGACCGATTACCGTGTATAAGTTATAGATTGATTTATTAGATTTATGACATATTTTAATTTAATTTATTACTGTTGAGGCCAAATGTGCAATATAATAACTTTAGAAAATTAAAATAATAGGTATATAACATGTACCAAAGATATTTTCACCAAAAATTATTAAAAAAAATGTTACTGTGAATAGTTTAGAAACTTAAGATGCAATAGCGAATCTAGGATTATTTATGGTGGGTACTATTTTGTTAATAATAATAGTCCTAAATTACTTATTATGTACAATTTGTGCGTGGTCGCAGGTCGGTGTTGCTACTCCCCGGAGCGGAGCGCGCATTCTGGTAGCCCGTACCAAAAATTTGCTACTCGGCAAATTTTTAGTAATTTTTAATAAAAATACGCAGAATGGTGGGTGATAACTAAAAAATATAACATATAATCATTTATTTGTTATTTATTGTACCTAATTATTAATTTATAAAACAGTTAATAAATTATCTATTTTTTTTAGGACCCACTCTTTCTACTAGCACTAGTAGTTTTGAACGCAATGATCCTCATGATCCTAATTTAAGCTTATTATCCACTAAAATGTTTGAAAAAACATCTGAATACTTGATGGGAGAACTTAATATTACTGAGGTTGGTGTATAATTATTGTTAAGAAAAAAAATGTATATCTAATGAGATTTTATATTTGTTTCAAACAGGAGGATTATAAATTATTGGAAACCATGAATAAAGTAACTATGCAAAAATATGCATCTTATAGACAAATTGCTTCCGATGTTGGCAAACAAATCATTGAACTTAATGAAAAATGTAATATGAATAATATATTTATTACATTAAAAAAAAGAATATTCATTTATATCATCTTTTCACAATCATTTATAATTTTTTTTTATATTTATTTATTATAAATATAATATGTATGCTTCTCTTTAATTCCTATTCACTTACTTGTAATTTTTTTTTTATTCAGATAAATCATTAGAACCATACCTTTCTCAAATTGACCAGATTGAAGATAGTGTTTCAAAGCTAGAACAAGCAGCATTTAAGTTGGATGCGTATGCCAAAAGATTGGAAGCAAAATATAAGAGTTTAGAAAAACGACAATAATTTTAATCTTATATTTAATTTTATATATATATATATATATATATATATATGTATATACTGTGATAAATTATACATAACTATATAGAATAATAAATAAATATATCTACTATTTATTTCTATGTTTTTTGAGTAATTTTATTTGCATGTTTTAAAACTTTTTTTACATTATTTTACATTTAAAATATTAAATCAATATTGTATTATAGTTGAACTAAATATTTTATCTGTGATTGTTATTAATTTATATTATATTATGGGGTTTAATTAAATTTATTTGTAGATGCATTTAGTAGTACTATGGCTTATCAGTTATATTTTAAACAAACACAATTTTCATCTATTGAACTATTCTGCTCAGTTTGTTTCATTCCTATATTTGGGTTAGGCATCTTATATTTTAAATTACATATTTATAAGCAATCATAATTATATGAATTGATAATAGATCAATAGCACATCTTTATAACATACATTTAAACTAAATTAAAATTAAAACTATTTCATAATTAAAAATTAATTATTAATAAATATTTAATAATGAATCAATTAGTTTTTAAATATTACACAAAGTCAAATAGGTAATTACAAAATCGGTACTGTTTTGTTTTATTTTTAATATTTATTAAGATTTTGAGCTAATTTAAACATTTCACAGATAACTTGGTACTATAAAACAGTGTGTTTGGTTAGATAACAGATAGAGGATAACCTGTTGAAAATTAAAAACCAATGTTTTACTTTCTTATAGTTCTAATGCAATAAGAATCTACTAAAATAACTAAAACCAAACATTTAAGAATTAATTAAAATTAAATTATTTATACATTAAAAAATTAGACTTAAACTTAATACAATTAAAGGGTTTAAGTACATAGTGTAATATTCTAACATTTTCTACATTTACTAAAATGTTAAATATAAGCATAACAAATAATAAAGTTATTTATACCATTGATTAAATATTTATTAGTTTTACAACAGAATACTACTTTGGATTTAAAAAAAAAAGTAGTTAAATTCTAATGTCCATATTGATTATCTGTTTCAAAATCCGGAACCTAAAAATTAAAATAAATAGTTATACACTCATACCCAGAAATAGAACTATACAAAATATTCCTCATAACAATGCTAAAAGGACAAAAATGTTATTTACTTCATTTACATTAACAAAAAACCCTAAAAATGTATTAGATATAATATTTAATAAGTATTAGGTAATTATTGATAGTAGTTATATAAATTTATTTATTAGTTACTTACTGTGGTTGGTTGTGGGAGTGTAGCTAAGTAGAATTGTCTTGCATCAATCTGAATACATATAATTACAAATAATTAATATAATTTAAAGGGAAGAAAACGAATAAATATTACTGGTTTGTGGTAGTAGAAATCTTCTTCAGCCGCAACTACTTCAGGCCTATTTTCAATACCTCCAGTATTTTTTTTTTCAATATTATGTACTAATTTGTATACCGCTGAATTAGACAAGTCAAATTTTGGTGGTTCGTACTTTCTAAAATTTACCCTATAAAACAAGATACTTATTAATCTTAAGAATAGGTAGGTAGCTCCTTTTTTTTATTAATTTAACAAGTTAATATAGGTAATAGGTATCTTTACATGAATATAAAGAACTAAGTAATCAATAATATTTTATTTAATTATATAGGTTTACACCATGTTACATTATTTTATTTAATAATATATATTAGGTGAATTCTGACAATGCTCGTCAAGTAGACAGAAAAAAATCATCTACATGGTTTAGTGTTTTAAACTAAACTAATATTCTATTTAGTTAAAAGTACTAAATAGGATAGAAATTTACAAATTATCCAGTAAATATAATATAATATTAAAGATTAGTTTATTAAAATTAAAAATTAAAATATTATTATCAACATAACTCAGAAGTAGAACAAATCTAAATACCTAACTCAAAAAGATCAAAAATACTATAAAAGATATATAAATATTTGGGTGATAATATCTAATCTCTACAATGGTCAGTGAATTAAGATAAATAAACAAAATTGAATATTTATGAAAATAAAAATCTAGTTTTGGATAAATACTCCCACTTTTCCGATATTAGATTCTGAGTGGAGCAATAAATGTATTGATTTTACATTTTTTACAATGATGTGTTTTTTTGGCGTGTATATGACATGTATGGGTACACGATAAGTGATCAATAAAATGCTTCAATTTTCAACTTTGAATAATGGTTTTAGGTAGTAAATTTGACCTAGTTTTCACTTTGGAGAATTCAAAATTAAAACTGAATATATTTTTTCTTTTTTTGTAATTAAAAATAAAATAGGAATTTTTATACTAAACCATATTTTTACTAAATTCACTTTATTATATTATAATTCAAGAATGAATAACCATAGAAAATTGAAATTTTCACAAAGTATTTATATTATTATTTCAAAATATTTTGATTTTTTTTGAAATATTTTTAATCAATTGAATAATTGGTTTTTTTTATGTATTGGTAAATATCCTTGAATAAATTTAATAAAATAATAATAGTATCTAATGCAAGGTTTCAAAAAAATGATTCATTTCCCAATTGAAAAATTATAATCATAATATTTTTTTATAAGCATTTAAATTTAGAATTTTGACTATTCGTAAACATCTCAAAAACTTCAAGTTATTTTGTAATTAGAAATACATAAAAATAAAGTCTGTTTAAAGTTTAAACCATAGACTTGAAAATTGAATACATAGTATTTTATATGTTTTTCAGAATATATATAAAAAAAAGTTTTTACCAGAAAGCCAAATTAATTTTTTATTAATATTTGAAGTTCATATTTTTACAGCTTTGGATACCTATTTACTTGTATAATAACTATTTCTTTCTAAACTAGTTTTGTTTTTTAATGTAATTCAAAAAGAAAAACCGTGGGTACTTGGCATTTTCTCAAAATGTTTGTATTATTATTTTCATTGTATGATAAAATTAGTAGTTCTTACTGAAAACTGAAACTATAAAATCTATTATATAAAAGGCTATTGATTTGAATTATTTTTGTATACAATGACATATTGATGTATATGATATAGGTATATATTATCATTAAATTCAAATGTAATATATTCATAATAGTGACCCACTTTACACCCCTAATGTATGACAAAACTGTACCCGTTGCCTACTTTATTTTAGTTAATTTTGATCAATTATTAAAAGAATAATTCTATTGTATATGATATACTGTATAAATAATTTATAATACATATATATTATACAGGAATACGTCATATATCTTACTTATATGGGTAAACTAAATAAGACTGAAAGATAATAATATGTGTTAATCCATATAAAGAAATAGGTAGGTATGTTTAAAGTGTTTAAACAGATGAATTGTAGAAACATTATTAAAATTTTAAAAGTTCAATTTTTACCCCAATGTAGAACCGACTAAAACTTCAGCTTGTGATATTAATGTTTCAGCAATAAATTTCTCATTGTAAGCATCTTTGGGACATCTCCATTTACGACCACCAGGTAATACAATAGGTCTTGGTAATGGTGTAAGAGGATACATTGGCCTACCACTAGGTTCTCTATCTTCAGTTTCTTCATCAGAATTGTCTTCTGATATTCCATTAGATTCCAATTCTTGTACATCTTCATATGTCTCATCAACTGGCTCAAATACTTCATCATCATATGTTTCTTGTGACCCGTCATCAACATTTTCCTGTTCAATTAAACTTTCTTTTTGTTCTTCTTCATTATCAATATTTTTAATTTGATTATTTTCAGATATTTCAGTAGACTGAATTTTATGTGACAGTATATCCGAAAGTTGTTTTTCTAACAATGAAATATGGTTTTGTATCTGTAGTGGTAATTCTCTAATAGCAGACAATTGATTTTGAATACTTAATATACTCTTTTCAAATGTATTCTCAGGCTCTTTGTTCACTTTACTAATTTCTAATTCATAAGTTTCTTTGGTGTTTTCAATTAAATCCTAAAAAATATAGATATCAATTTTAAATGAAATTATTAGAATGAATTATCACGGTTACCTACGTTAAAAATTATTGATTAATGAATAGTTTAGTACCTACAATATTTTAAATCATAATTTTAAAAATTCAAATTGTGTAATTAGTGTAAACTAAGGTATTTAAAACTGTTGGGTAAAGTTAACTACTCATTTATATTAAAATGCATAAATTGTTATATTTACCTCATTTGTATTAATATTTTCTATTTTTTCTTGGTCAATCTTACATTGAGGCTCTTCCTCTCCTTCAATTTCTATTTCAATTTGTTTGTCCAAACTCTTTTCATGATCTTCTACATTATGATCGCTATCATATTTTTTTATTTCTGTTATTGTATCAGTAGATACAATACAGTCTTCAATATCACTTAATTTACATTTACAGTTGGTACATACTTGTTCACAAGACTTTGATTTATTTTCCTCACCAATAAGCTGATTTTCAGATTCATTTACCTAAATATCAGAAATATATATTTTTAGTATAATAGTCAATAAGTACTCCTTACGTAATAATCTCTATGTATATTTTCTTAATTTTATTTTTATAGATAGAATGTGTAAAATGAATGAATTATTTTATAATACATCTTACCTCCACTTCAATTTGTTTTATTTCTTCAGATTTTTTTTTCTCTGGTGGTCTGATTTTAGGCCTATTTGGTGGTGTTAAAAATGTTGAAAATCTTTTTGTTGGACACCTTTTTAATTGTTCTTGCTCTGATTTTTGGTCAAAAATTTGTTCTTCTTGTAATGTTTGAAATACCAGTGAATTTTTAATAAAATCACATTTAGGCACAAAACGTTTAAAATTGACACTATCAAAATTTAAAATATATTAATTTTAATTCAATATGATCATAATAAAAATATTTACCCTATGACATTTTTCCCATTATTTTCAATAACTTCAGCACTTTCTAATAATTTTTCAGCTATTTCTTCCTCAGTCATCTCATGAACACTTTCGTATGATTCTGATACGGCTATGTTACATAATTATTAGGTAGGTATATAATTATTATTAGTTTCAAATACGGATTTACAGTTTAAACTTGCCTGATATTACATTGTCTCTATGCTCATACTCAGTTAAACTTCCAATAGAGGATGTTGCTCGATCAATGACTGAAGGCGTATGTAATCCTCTAGTCGGTGTAACTGCTGGTACAGGACTTCCTCTGTAAATAAAAATAGAACTTTAATTTTATGATAAAAAAAAATAATTACCTACTACCTAGTTACTCATTCATTTTTAAAGACATGCTATTACTTAGTAACAGAGGTGGTTTGATGTATAAGACCGGGGTTTTTCCCAGGTTAAAATTTAGGGTGGGTGGTCAGGTGGTCATCATTAATAATATTTAAATTATTTGAAAAAGCTGTACCTAACTTATTATTTATTCTGAGATATTTTAACATTTTTTATTCTATAATATGACTAAATAATATTTAATAAATATATTAATACATTTTAATATTAAATTAAAAGTACTAATAACTCAGTCAAACTGATTTTTTATCTAGTAAAATATCAAATTTGTGCAGTGGTAGTATTGGTATATTTTAGGCTTGTCCCGGTCAAATAAATTTTTTAAACCACCATTGCTTTATTGTAAAATAAATTACTTTAATACTTAATACTGAGTTAATAGTAATATCAAAAAAAAAAAAAAAAAACATATTATAAATTTATAATAAACTAATAAATAATAAATAGGCTTATTAGCAATATAGATTATAGGTAGATTAACAATTTCCGCTCTGAATTATTTTCAAATGCAATGATTATGATATATTATGAATTCAAATTTAACACATCCATTAACAACACCGTCAACACCCAATTGACACCTATTACTGATTAGCAGAACTGTTTACCCACTTGTCCATTGTTTTTCCTCTAATAATTAATTTACTCAGATTTTAATTTTTGGAATTTTTAAATACAATTTAAAATCATATTTTCAATACATATATTTTTACCTATATAATATTCTATATATTTGTTTACTACCTACTTAAAAAGTGCCCTAAAGTGAATAATGTCAACTGTCAATAGTGGTAATTTCTGTTTTTCAAATGAAAACTGCCTTTGGCCTTTTTTACTGGAGGTACCTACATTATTAAGTGGATAATGCTTTTAAAAGTTGTATGTAAGTATTCAAAGAAGAACCAATGACAATTTGAGGCAGCTACCTATATAGTATATAATAAGCAGAGTCTATGACACTTCTCGGAGGTGTGAGAAAAAAGTTAAAATGAGCGGGACATGTCAGGCGAGCAGAGGGATTACTCATTAAGAAAGTTACCGAAAAAAAAATGAACGGGGAAAAGACCAAGAAGCAGGTCTATACAGAGATAGTACGATACAGTTTACAGTTAAAAGAAAGATCTGAAGAAAATCGGTTCATTTCTGAATATGGAGTGGCATTGGAAAGGTAGGGATGGAAGAGCATTTAGAGCGTTTTGGAAGAGGCGATGGTTCGAATTTCTAAATGGATCGTTATAAGCCTCGGAAGAAGAAGAAGAATAGGTAGGTAGGTATTAGATCTAATTAGTAGGTACCTTTTTAATATTTATTATCCTTGGCCCTTGGGCCGTTATAACTAAGCATCTTGTTAAATTTAAAATAGGTACCGACTGAATTTTTCAAATCATCACAACTCTCACTGTCCCTCGGAAGCTCCCGTCTTTCAAATCCATTATTATGAACCTATTATCCTTCTTACACAATATTAAATAACACAAACAATTTTGAATTTTGATTTTTATACCTACATCAACATTTTTAGAAAAAATATCGGCTAAATAATTTTGAAGTGAAAAAAGGGGAAGGTTCATTTAAAAAATATTTAATTGTTTGTATTTTCACAAGATGCTAGTATGAAAATCTCAATAATTTTAAAGAATGGCCTTATACCTGTTTTTAAAAATATCCAAAAAGCAGATTTTCAATATCTATATACCTAATTGCATTATTGAAAGTAAGGAGTAGGTAATCATGCTTTGTGAAACAATCTTAAAAATCTTTTTATTAATACCTATATCATGTGTTCTATGATATAATATTATTATATTGTTTGTAGGTATTTAAAATAAATATATTTATTTACCGCAAAATTGACAAAGTTATGGTATTGCCAGCTTCTAAAATACATTGCTGAGCTTCGCTATGTGTTATTTGTGCTGTGTTATCTCCATTAATTTCAATAATCATATCTCCAACACACATGCCAGCTTCCTCGGCCAAACTACCACCAGTTACCTATTTTAATAATTATTTATAATTAGATGTACAAATGTCTTTCCCGATAAGCTATATTTCAATTTATGACTTACTCGAACGACAGTAAGAGGAATCCCAAAATCATGGCCTCCTGTTAGTCGAAATCCCCAAGGTGTATCGTCATATCGATGAAGTTCTATTTCTTCGCACATTTTATTTTTGTATGAATTTAATTTAAAAAAATTATTTGTAAACGTATAATTTATATGACAGTTAAGCGAATTCTATAAATTGATTTGCATAACAATAACTTCAAGTTCATCGTAAAAAATCTTTCAGCCATGCATTTGATTTGTATTCTAGCTGTACCTATATTGACGATGCACTTAGGATACTCTAATCTCAGAATACCTTTTGGCTTTTAGCCATTAATACCTGACATTCTAATTGTGCATTTAACTCAAGATATCATGACGTACGAATAGTATTCAAGTAAAATTGGCACATCAAGAATATCGTGAACTCATAGTATAATGTATTATTATATATATAAGCTATTATAAATAAATATCTATATTTTCAAAACATTTATACATTATATTATATTTTCCAACGTATTTATAGTACCTACATAATTAATTTTTACGAACTTATTTTTATTTTTATTAAATTGTTCATGTTGGTATTTTAGATAATGTTTACAATTGTACCCTAATCCTATAATTTATAAAGGACTAAAAACTCTAAAACTACCTATGTCCGGTGGTTAACCGGTGGATACCAATAGGTTTTTAAATAGGTACCTAATACCTATATTAGATATACCTACTTAAACACTTAGTAAATACCTAATTGAACTTAACTATGTTTGTAAACTGTAACTTATTATCCGTTACATTATAACTATATGAGACAATATAAGTACATGTAACATCATTTTAAATAAATACATTATTTTAAAGATCGTTAAAATTGTTGTGAAGAATGTTATAATTATTCAAGGGTGGGTATGTACTTATTTAAGAGTGATAAAACATGCAATTATAATATTTAAAAATACAACCAAAACATATGATACCACAATATTGTCGCAAGTAATATAAAATAATCATATTATTAAAAAATCTAAATATAGTGAATTTGTATGTATGCCAAATGACCTAAAACTAAATACAAATATACAATGACTATCTATTTGATTAATGTTATTGCAATGACACAAATTGAGCATTTTGTAAACATCTATCCAAATTAAATACCTCAATCAAAAATGCATTGTATGTATATAGATATGTAACGCTGAACTACTGAAGTTCATAATTAGTCTTTAACATAGTGTTATAGTTTTATGAGCAAAACTCATAATTTAAAGTGAATAGGTCCAAAACTAAAAGCTAGTATAGCACCCATAGTTATGATAAATTGATAGATATCTCACTAGGTACTGGATTAATAATTACTAACCAAGTTCTTGATACAGTAGTAAATTAGTAACTAATAATAAATTAATAAGTACCTATAGGTACTTAAAAAGAATCTATTTATGATAATAAATAATTGTATAAGTTGATTAGATCTGTTACGATAGCCTACAGCCTTATTAAACCTCAGTGATAAATTATTATATAAACAAAAAAATAATATTAAAATATTATTTTCATTAGTCTGTGCTTAAATACCGTACTTTGGATGGTTTGTCAGAGGGGTTAAAATCTTTCTGTTTTTAATAAAATGTATATACATAAAATAATAATAATAATTGTTGAATTTCGAGGAGCACAATATGACGTTAAGCCCGTTAAGGGGTGTACTATGTTTTGGCTCTCTTGAATTTTTTTATTACCTGTCATCACGATTAAAGATCTTTAATCGTGCCTGTCATCATCATCAATCTTTATTCTTTGTCCATTTGCGATTTGACGGTACGGTTTTTATAGCGTCCAGCAGTGACAACATTGTTGTTGGGACATTGTTCTTATTCAAATTGACTAGGTACCTACAACGGCTACAATCTACTTGATAAATAATCTAAAAAAAAATCGTCGCTTTTGATGTCGGCCCTTCTTTACTTCAAATAGTGTCTGAATGTGTAATCGTTGAATCGTTCCACATTTATACGTTGTGTACTTGTGTAATAACTAATAATATAAATAATATGATTAAACATTATATAAGAATACAGGGGCGGATCTTGGATATTTTGATAGGGGGGGGGCATATAAATTGTATAATGATCCTTTAATAATAATTAATAATACAAATACATATACTCTGTCCAGCGAGAGAACGCGCTGCAGACCGACCAAAATCGATTTTTCTGCGTATCCCTTAACGTCACCCTGCCATAAGGAAACCGGTTTCGATAGCAGGAGCCAGGAAGGTGCAGGAAGATGCGCAGAATCGACGCGTTCTCTCGCTGGACAGACTATAGGTAGGTACTCTTATTTTTAAACAAAATTGGTATTTGGTAATATATTTAATATAATTTTGATTCCATAATATCACACACCAAAATAATAATTTATACATATAGGCAAGTTATTGTTATACATATATATACATAGTCATTAATAAGTATAAATATTTTTATAGATTCTCATACTTCATTGCCTCATAGGTCGAATTGAAGTCTGTAACTCATTTTATCAGTTTAAATGTAAAAAATAATTATAACTATTTATAACCTATATAAGTAGGTAGGTACTAGGTAGTATTATTTTTATTTACTGTATTTTGCATTTATATGATACTCGTACTACTCGTAGTAATATAAAAAAAATTGTAGATAGAAAATTGACAGAGGGGCACGTGCCCCTCCCCCCCTTCTCTGAATTCGCCACTGTAAGAATATGAATAATATTTATTTATTTTATTGTTTTGAAATTATTATGAACCCAGAACCGTTTACAACGATACTCGTACAATAGTACAATATTACATACGACTTACGAGTTAACGAAGTAATATTACATGTACTCTGTTCAGCGAGAGAACGCGCCACTAGCCGACCAAAATCGATTTTTCTGCGCATCCCCAAACGTCATCCTGCTATAGGGAAACCGGTTTCGATAGCAGTGAGGTGCAGGAGGATGCGCAGAGTCGGCGCGTTCTCTCGCTGGACAGACTATAGCTACTATAGGTACTAGGTACTAGGTACCTACCTAATCAGAAAAAATGATTAAATAATATGACCTATAAAAATTTGGAGTTCAACGAAAATTAATATAATATATTTATATATATGTACTATATAGTTACAAGGTAAAATACCATTTCATCACCTACTTGTATTTATAACTAAAATATCTTTTTATTTTTATGTACAGAGAGATTTACTATTCATGCTCATTTCCATTATAGATTCTGTGTGGAGCGATGAATGTAGGCAAATATAAACTGGGCTTACGATTACCTTTTTTGTTGTTAACTCGGTCCGGAAATTTGACCGATAAAATATGATAAGTGCGACATAATTTAATCTGAAAATAATAAATAACGTACCTATTACCTTAGATCATAAAATACAATGGATGGAGCCATGTCCTATCTTGCCTATGTTAGCAACTTGAAGCACATATTAGCGCCGAGTCGCTAGATGAGATACGCCATTTGCGCATGCCCATGTATACTTGTCGCGTTTATATCGTGGTTATCACTTATGAACTTCCAGGGAGAATGCAGTTTTTTGAATAATTATGCAACGAGTATACATGCACCTGCGCAGATCGCACATCTCATCTCGCGACTAGTCGCTTATATGTAATTCAAAATATCGGGATATGGCTCCATCCATTGTATATGATCTAAGCCTATTACCTATTATATCTTATAATGAAAAATAATTTGTTGTAAACAAATATAAAAATAATTTATTTAAACATTGAGACAAATGTTCATTTTTGAATTAGAATTCTAAAACGATGTTTTAGTTTTAG